>OU892287.1:31536344-31796638 GCA_917834065.1 Ceutorhynchus assimilis | reverse complement strand
GAAACCTATCCATTTTTTGACATCCCCATCAAATTTTTTCAGGTTTAATTTAGGAAGGAGAAACTTATGCTTGGTACTCACATTTGATTCGGTCTGACCTTGACAACTTAAGAAATAATGGTCTACCTTATTCCTGTAATCTATAATCTTCTCCCTAAAAACCTCTACTGATACCATTTCAGCTTCCATCTCGGCTTCGCTGGATCCTTGGGTCACCATCATCCCCCAAATTTTATCATCAATATTGAAGATGCGGCTAATTTTATCCTCTAAAACCTTCAGGAGCTTTACGGTCGTTTCCCTGGAAATGCTGGGTCTTTTCAACTCTTCATCCAGCTCTTTACCAATTTCGTCAAAAAATTGTTGTAAAATTCTCCTCTCTATCTTCAATTTGTCTACGGTCGCCATATGTTCTTCTTAGGTACTGCAGGTTATATTATTTTGCCAAAGATAGGGGAAAATGAGGAGTAAATTATTCGACAAACTGTAATAAATTTATATTTTTGACAACAACCTAGGTATAACGTCAAACAAAGGTAAAAATAAAATTAAACTATAACAACCATTGTTGCATTTGTCGGACTTCTCTTTTTACTATTGTGATTTTCCAACACCCAATAGTAAGAATACCAATTATCGACACAGCCGTAAATTATGGTGCAAATCAAATTGTAATTCAGCAAGTGCATCACTCACCGGCTAAACCAAGGATTGATTATTTATTTGATAAAAAACGCCGAATAACAGTTCAATTATCAGAAAATAACTTTGAAGAAGACATAATGAACTTTATAAAAGAATTAGTAGCACCAAGAAAACTATATCATCTATACTTCGAAAATCCGTCCACGTATGAACCATTTTGCCGAAGAATAAAAGCAAACTTCTGATGGCCCTCGCTAGTATTCAAACGATGCCTCACGAAACTACTGGTTATTACAAACAAAAACGATATTAAAGAGATTATCGAAAAATATCACGAAAGTAAAACCAATCATCGTGGTATTGAGGAAACTGTCAAAAGATTAAGATCAAAATATTACTGGCCTGACTTGAAAAGTGCAGTTCAAACGTTTTTTTTTTTTTTTTTTACGGATATGCGCACTCGCAAGGAAATGTCGAGAAGCGGCAAGTGCGCGGAAATGTCGGTGTATGTTGGTCTTGAAACGGTTCAGGTTGTAACCTGCAGGGAAAACCGTCGCAGGGAGTTTATTCCACAGCGATGCTGTTCTCCAGAGATATGAATTCTGATATAATGAGGTTCTTGGTGCCTCTAGTTTGACAGTAAATTCATGGTTACCGACTGTTTGACGGGTTCGCCTGGTAGGTGCTACTCTCGGTGGAATCATACGTGCCAACTCTTCAGAGCATTTTCCGTGATAGTACCTGTAGAAGAGAGATAAATCGCCCACAGATCTGCGATGTTCGAGACCATCCAAGTTACGAGTAAGTGCGGGGTCATTGATCAGCTTGATAGCTCGTTTTTGCACGGTATTCAAAAGCATTAAGGTATGTTTGGGTGCTGCACTCCATATATGTGAGCAGTACTCCATAGTTGGTCGAATCTGGGCTTTGTAGAGTGTCAGCAATTGGCTTGGTGTGTACAGATGTCTTGTACGAAATAGCACCCCCAGCTTTTGGGAGGCCCTTTTAGCAATATCTGCCACGTGACTGTGCCAAGACATGTTGGTCTCTGCAGTAACCCCCAAGATGTTCAACTGACTCTGTAATGTGACAGCACTTCCAGATAGCATGATGTTTGGCTCACCGGTGCTGGTCTTTTTTGAAAACAGAGCTGCTTGGGTTTTCTGCGCGTTGAACTGTACAAGGTTTTTGTTACCCCAGTCCTCTATTATCTCCAGGTCGTTATTTATCTGCGATATTTGAGTTAATCTAAGATGATGGAATTCACGTGCGGAAAGACCTGTGGGTGGTATGAGTGAGGAGACTACATTGCCATCGTCTGCAAAGCAATAAAGTGGATTTACTGTTTTATCTATGAGGTCATTTATGTAAATCAGGAAAAGAGTTGGCGAAAGGATTGCTCCCTGTGGCACACCAGCATTTATTTGGTAAGAGTTGGAGTTCTGGCCATCCAGTGCAACATAAATGGATCTGTCATTTAGGTAACTTTCAAACCAAGTGCAAAGTTTCGGCGATAATCCCATTGCTTTGAGCTTGTTGAGCAGATTTTCATGCCAAACTTTGTCGAATGCTTTAGATATATCTAAGGCAATTGTTCTTGTTTCACCCCGCAACTCAATCGCTTTTTGCCATAAGTGAGTGACGTATGTAAGTAAATCGCCAGTTGACCTATATTTTCGAAATCCGTATTGCTTATCGTTGATAATTTTGTACTTTTCCAAGTACTTGGTTAGGTGATTGTTCACAACTCTTTCCATTACTTTTGATATCACCGGAAGTAGAGCAATTGGTCTATAGTTTAACGGATCTGTCTTTTTTCCTTTCTTTGGAATGGGTTGTACTGCGGCAGACTTCCATGATGATGGATATACTCCTTGCCTGTAAGACAAATTGAATAATTTTGCGAAAGTTGGGGTGAGTTCGTTGGCGCAATTTTTGAGTACTATTGCGGGAATGCCATCCGGACACATTGCTATGTTTGTATCCAGCTTTTTTACGGATTTTCGTATTTCTCAGTGACAAAAGGGTACCTCTGGCATACTATGGGAAACCCTTTCAATGAACGGTGGAGTTTTTCCGTTTGGCACTGTTAGGTTGGAGTTGGAGGAAAACATTTGGGCAAGCATATTGGCTTTTTCCTCTGATGTTGTGGCTAAGTGATTATTTTTATCTGTAAGTGGTGGTATGGATGACTTGGTGAAGTTAGATCCAACAGCTTTTGCAAGAGACCAAAAAGACCTAGAACTACTTGGACAATTCAGCAACCTGTTTTTTATTCTTTGATTGTATGTTTCTTTAGCGGAGTCAATAGTAATTTTGCAACTATTTCTGGCTTCTATAAATTCTGTGTGTTTTTGAGCGGTTTGTTGTCGTTTCCAAAGGTTATATGCTCTGTGTTTTTTCTGTACAGCCGTTTGACACTGGCTGTTGAACCAAGGTTTTGCATTAGCTCTACGTTTAGTTGTATGTGGAATATATGCGTCCATTCCAGATAAGATTACTTGTGTTATTTCATTACAGCAAAATAGTGGGATTAACGAATGCGAAGTGTGTACTCTTAGTAAATACGAACGCAATCCTGTAAAAATTCCTATGAACATAACACCAACAGGCGTATTTTCTCAGATCACTAGCAGCAACAGAAATAGTTGACAACCTATTAATCCATTTTTCCCATCATGGAATACCCAAGCAAATAATTGCCGATAACGGCACAGAATTCAAAAATGCTGTTGTAACCGAGTTATTGACCCTTCATAAAATCAAAGTACATTTCTGTTCCCCACATCACCCAGAATCAAATGAAATAGTAGAACGTTTCCATTCTACACTTTGTGAACATATCAGATTACTCAATAACCAAAATTTCGCAAATACGCCCGTGCAACAGAAAATGATTTACGCAATTCTTGCCTACAATCATACTATCCATTCTGTGACAAATTTCAAACCCATTGACATTATTCAAGACCATATCACTACTGACGAAATTTTTGACCAATAATTAGATCAGATACTAACCTCTGATTATGTCAACGAACACAAAGAAAAGACAAAAGTCCTTTATTCCCAATTAAACGAGAACTTAATTAACAAAAAAGAACGCTTAATATTGAAAGTCAATGAGAAAAAAGATGACCCCGAAATATTTAAAGCGGACCAAACTGTACATACGAAAAAATTTATACGGCAGAAAAATGCTGATAAGTTCAATAAACCCACAAAATTAGTGACTGTTGATACTCAGAAAAAGACCGCAACTACAGAAACTCAAGGAAAAATCCATCTATCAAATATTAAACGTCCCTTGAAAAATACCTACAGCTTTGATTAATTATTGCCATATCTCTTTCAGGACACTGGGAGTATCAGTTGCCTTTGAGAATAAAATTCAAATAAAAAAAATCATCGATAACCCTGGACTAGCACCAATAAAATTAGGACAATCTAGACTAGAAGACTATACCTTCACATTATTACACTTTTACGACCTTGATCCAATTGTAGAAGAAGTAAACAAACTGGAGTTAAGGTCAAGGAACCTTACTGACAACATTAACACCCATAAAGACTATAAAACTGAAACTATCAATTATGTGAAAATCCTTTTCCTTATTCAGGAACGAGTAAAGACTAAACTGCGAGAATTAATACCACACCCGCAACGTACGAAACGTGGATTAATCAATGCAGTGGGATCAATTTTCAAATCAATAACAGGAAATTTAGACGCCTCAGACGGAGAACGCTACGAACAATTAATTAAAGAATTGCAAGATAATCAAAATAAATTTTTCTATTTGCGTGCGCAAAGTAATCACTTTGCACACTCATTTGCGTGCGCAAAGTTGAACTTTGCGCACGGAAACTCTTTGCGCACTCATTACCATAATTACCATAGTTATACTTGATGTTTCAATGTTTTGATGGTTTCTGAATAAACTAATATTCAAAATGAAGGGTTTTAGTTGAAATTAACGCTTAGTTAACATGATGTTTCCTATCAAAGGTGTCCAAATTGGACCAGCCTGTACTGGTAGGAATTTGTAAAATATTTGATATTTAAGAGATTCTCATGAAAATATTCTTGCTGATTCTAGAAATTCAAGAAGATGTGAAAAGATATTTGGGGATTTAATTTAAAAGACATTCTGAGGAATTCCAATAGATTTTAAACGATTTTTGAAGATTTTGATTTGATTGATTTTTCTAATATTTTAACAATTCAGTCTACTTTTTTAAGATACTTGTAGAAAAAATATTGTTCCTAACACTTGCGAAAAGTGTCTTTCCCGCACTCAAAGCTTATCCGAACTCCGCTTCGCGTCGTTCGTCTAACTGCTTTTTCGTGCGGGAAAGTATCACTTTGCGCACTTGTTAGGAAAATAATTATATCGTCAAATATTCTGAAAGGAAACGCAATATCAATCAATTTGATACAACAATTCAATGACACCGTTCAAAAAATCAGTAATAACGAGCAATTACTTGAATCAAGATTAAATCAAATTGGTCTTATTGTGCAAAAAGGAACCTTTAGAGAAAATGCAAATTACATTAAAGATACTCTTAATCCAATAATTAATTTGTACGAAATTATCGATTCAATACTACAAGATATTGAAAATGCAATTACTTTCTCCAAACTCAAAATATTACACCCGAGTATAATAAAAACCGAAAGTCTTTATTTTGAATTGAAAAAAATACAAAAATTGGTTAATGCAAAAAGCATGCCGCTAGACGTTACTTTAGCTAATACATTGTTATATGAAAAACTAATTAAAGTAAAAAGTTTTATTTTAAATAATAAAATAAGCTTCCTAATTCAAATTCCAATAACGCACCAGAGTTCCGTTGACTATTGCCATTTATATTCAGTACCGATTTATAAGAAAGAAAAATTCAGAACAATAGTTCCAAAAAACAAGTTTTTAATCAAAAATAAATTGCACTTCGCATACCGAACCACGGAATGCCAAGAAATCCAAGAAAGCTACTACATCTGTGACAAAATTGACTTAGTAGACATCTCAACTGATGAAAACCCATGTGCGATTCAGCTACTAGAAGCCAATAACCGCCTTCATACTTGTCATCAAATTGAAGTCCAAATCTCCAAATTGATAAGTAACCAAATCGGCTTATCGAACAAATGGATAATAATAGTGCCTAATGAAAAAGTAATCAAACTACAGTGTTTCAATCAAGAGGAACACCTGAAGCTTTTTGGCAGCTATTTTGCCGAAATTCCAACAAATTGTAAACTCATCGATATGAACAACCGATTGTAAATAATGCACGCACAGTACTAACTGAGAGCCAGCCAATTCTGTTTCCTGACCTAAGCCAACAACAGAAATTCTTACCAACTCTCAATTTAACCGTCCACCTAGAAGAATTGAAACTTGACGATCTTCAAAAACTAAAAAGTCAAATACTGGAAAATCAACCAGACTTGACGCCATTCTCCAAGATTATGCCAATCCCAAGTATCTGGACCATACTAATCTATTTACTAATAATCATTATTATAGGTTATTTAGTACACAAGAAGCTAGTCCGAAGAAGATGCCCGACAAAGAAAAATCGACCAGTTGACCAAACCGAAGAAGTTAATGTTCAACTACCCCTTCAGCACGAGTTAGATGTTAGATGAGCCCCTCTTAAGGACAATATTACTATACATTTTATTCTTAAGCGTACGCAGCATATTGTATTCATTTAAGCTTATTTCGCTCTCACAACTGCAGTTAGTCAGAGCTACGCTTTCTTAATGTTAAGAACGTATTGTAACCATTATATTTTTACTCGTATTTTAACATTTTTGTTTTAGTAATAAAAATTATTTTTTAAAAACGAAGTATCGTGTTGTCGATACGTAATTCACGTGTAGTTGAATCTTCGTTGGGAGGAGTTAGATGAGCCCCTCTTAAGGACAATATTACTATACATTTTATTCTACTTTAGCTTACGCAGCATATTGTATTTATTTAAGCTTATTTCGCTCTCACAACAGTTAGTCAGAGCTACGCTTTCTTAATGTTAAGAACGTATTGTAACCATTATATTTTTACTCGTATTTTAACATTTTTGTTTTAGTAATAATAGTTATTTGTGTACCAAGGCCGTAAAGTTGATCTTTTTTGGCCGAATCAGAAATTTGCGGCCGAGGCGCAGCCGAGGCCAAGCAAATTTCAGGTGAGGCCAAAAAAGATCATTCGGCCGAGGTGCACACAAATTTTTTTAGGCGAGTGTTTGTTCTTGAAAAAAGACGAAAATTCAACAGTAGCTTTTAACTTTTATTGATCAAATAAATAATCCAGCAAAGATAGGTAGATACATAATTATTAGTAACAAAAACTACGATAAAGAAAGTGTGATTATAGAAAATTGCCGACATTTTCGCTTGGTAACCTACATTGTGCTTTTTTATAAAAGCATTCAATTTTGAAAACTTGCCGATATGTAATTTTCGACTATAATTGTAAATTTTAACATAGAGTATACATAGGTGGGGGACCTGTGGACCATAACGTTGAGGATTTTTTAATTTTGACATTTTCCGAAAAAAATGCAAGGAATTAGCATTTCATGTGGAAATTTGGATAGAGCTAAAATTAAAAAAATGGTTTCATTGTGGTTGCTAACTAATTGTGTTGATGGTTACCGCACCACGTTTTCGATTGTCTGTTTATTTTCACCAAAGTAGCGGCCGTAAAGTAAAAGCGGCCGTAAAGTAATAAAGCAGATGCGACCGTGAAGTAAATGCGGCCGTAAAGTAAATGCGGCCAAACAAGATATACCTTAGGGACCATATTGAATCCGTAAAAATAATCTTTTTGTGACAGTTGCCTAAAAAAATTATTTTTTAAAAACGAAGTATCGTGTTGTTGATACGTAATTCCTGCCACCCGGCCAGAAGACCTAAGGCGCATATTAATCGATGAATTTCCTGAGGTGTTGTGCGAGGTGCACCACTCACCAGTCAAAGCACCCGCACTTATATACATCCATGAAGGTAACAATTAATCATGGCGCAGGGACGTGTGGCCCAATGGAGCGTTAGTTTCACGTTTTTCACAGAAAAAGAGGATACCTTCAGAGGCCCAGAAGGATCCTGTCCAGATAAACCATTAATAATTGGCCGCAATAAAATAAAAGATGGAATTGGCATAGTGCACATTAACCCTTGGTCAATATGCAATAAATTTATTGATATTGAAAATTTTGTTTATAATAACCCTTTTGAGGTAATAGCCATCTCTGAAACTTGGTTAAAAAATGATATACAGTCTGATTCTTATAAAATTAATAATTACCCAATATTTCGTAAAGATAGAGGAAAAAGAGGTGGAGGTGTTTTGCTGTATATACACAATAAGTTGAAACTATCTTATAAATACTAGCATTTTTGATAATAATATTGACCATTTGTTTGTTAATTTTAAATGTAACTGTTTATCTATTGTAGTGGGTGTTATATATCGCCCTCCCAATGTTTCCGTTTTTGAATTACAATTTTTATTTACGACTAATGTATAATGTGCGTATTATATTTGTGATTTTGGCAGTATAATGACATATGTTATTCCTCCAGGGATTAATGACGAGTAGCGGGATTAATGGTCATTATTCCACAAAAGTGTCAGTGTCAAACGTGTAGTGCTTGTGGATTTGTATTGAAAATTATGAGACGGATGAAATTTGTTCATTGAAAATCTCAAATAAATTAATTTGTCGTTAATAAAGTAGAGTATACTACTCGCAATAATGGCTATTATTCCCTCGGCATGTTACTCCCTCGCCGCTAACGCGGCTCAGTTCGTAATAATCCTCGGGAATAATAGCTATTATTATTGACTCGTGGCATACTCTACTATTATATGAATTGCTACCTGATCTGATACAGGGTTGTGATATTTTCATATGTACTGGAGACTTCAATATTAATTGGCTGGCTAAGAATACTAGGAATACAATTATCTTCATGATATTTTAGTATCGTTCAATCTCACCCAAATAATAACTAATCCTACACGTTTAACACCTAGCTCAGAGTCATTAATTGATTTAATATTAACAAACTATCCGGAGCTAATTTTTGAATCAGGTATAGTGCCTAGTGATCCTATCAAATCAGATCATGAAGCAATTTTCTGTAGAATTAACTGTGATAAAATTGAACCCATCAATCATTTTATACAATATAGGGATTTTAGAAATGTTGATAGTGATGAACTCAATGCTAGCCTGGCGCAGATTGACTGGCATGATATATACAAGAGTAATGATATAAATATCAAAGTTGATGTTTTCAACAATAATTTGTTAGGGGTCCGTTACACTGCCCCCCCCCCCCCCCGGTTTCCCAAATGGCTCAATATTTTAGCACCCACCTAGCACCACCTAGCACCCAACTTACAGAGCTAGCACCACACCCCCTAGCGAGTTATAGAACATTTTCACCGGGGGGGGCTAATGTAACGCGAGCCCCCCCCCCCGGTTTTCCAACAGGTCCAATTTTTTAGCACCCTATTGCACCCACCTAGCACCACCTAGCACCCAACTTACAGAGCTAGCACCACACCCCCTAGCGAGTTATAGAACATTTTCACCGGGGGGGGCTAATGTAACGCGAGCCCCCCCCCCCCCCCCCCGGTTTTCCAACAGGTCCAATTTTTTAGCAGCCTATTGCACCCACCTAGCACCACCTAGCACCCAACTTACAGAGCTAGCACCACACCCCCTAGCGAGTTATAGAACATTTTCACCGGTGGAGGGGCTAATGTAACGCGAGCCCTCCCCCCCCCCCCCGGTTTTCCAACAGGTTCAATTTTTTAGCACCCTATTGCATCCACCTAGCATCACCTAGCACCCAACTTACAGAGTTAGCACCACACCCCCCAGCGAGTTATAGAATATTTTTACCGGGGTGGGAGGGGGGTTAATATAACGCGAGCCCCCACCCCCCGTTTGTATATTTCGTTCAAAATTTAGCACTATCTACTATACACCTAGCACCCAACTTACAGGGCTAGCACCACATTCCCCAGCGAGTTATATCAACCCCCATATGGGAGAAAAAAGAAAAAAAAAAAAAAACAATTCGATATAGAGTTACAGTAGTTACACCTAACACCTTCAAACTTGCAGTGCGTGTTATTTGGCTTCCAATGAACGTTCCTACCCAAGCACAACCCCAACCCGTTACCGGCTGTAGGAGGGTAGAGTATCAACCCCCATATAGAAAAAAATCAAAAAAATCATTTCGAAATAGAGTTCCTCCTTACAGACTAGCACTGCATCGATACTACTATTTCAAATACGTTGGATACCTAGTTCTTTCAAGCCGCAATCCTTGCATGCAAATAAACACACTATAAATTATATAACAGACGATAAAAAGTTCTAAAAAATTATAATCTATTGGACGAAACTCGGAAAGTCGCGCAAAACAAAAAATATGGGAGCAATATATTTTTTTTTTTTTGTGCATTTAATTAGCAATTAAATAGCAACTAATTGCATTACGGCATACATTACAATCGATTCCACCCACCATTTTTCAGCCCCTGAAGTTGAAATAAACTTTGGTTGAAATGTCTTTATTCTTACCAAATTAAAAACAACCATTTATAAAATCCTAGGATACTCTACCCTTTAGGAAAAGGGGGGCCCGCTTTGCTAAAAAAACATGTAGATAAGGAATAGTCAAAACAAATAGGAAGAACCGGTGCTTTTGTCGGCATTATCAAAGGTATGATTTATGAGTTGGTATAAAGATGCCGCAAACCTGTCAATTTGTTTCATATTTTTTCAAATTTTTTTAGGCGATTTTCTTTAATATGAAATGCATGACTCAAAAACTGAAGACTTTGACTTCAGTTACATTTTGATATTCGGGTTGTAAATCTAGTGCAGTTCAATCATTATTCAATAGTGCAGTTGAAAAGTTTTAGTGTTTTCAAACTTATTAAGGTAGGTATGTTTTATAAATAGGTGCCCACGACATTACTTTGGAGCTGCTATTATTTGATTTTTTTAATTAATACCAATGAAACTTTGGTAGGGTTGATATTCTAACCGTTTTCTAACGATGCGTCGTAGACACCTGTCAAAACCCTGCTAAACGGCAGCACTAATCTTTTTCAGTTTCCAATATTTTATGATATCATTTGACATTTTCAACTTTTATGTTAATTCTGAGTTCAAAAACTAACAAAAAAACGTAGTTTGCTAGCGGATAAATAGCAAGGAAGAGAAAATCGGATAAATTTTCTGTTGATGCAATCGTTAATCGTTTGTACCATAGTAACAAGTACATGTTAAATTGGGTTTTTGAATCATCTGTCAAATAATTGTGTTACAAAAATTCACAAATTCGATCATTTTAGCTTATTAATTGTACACAAGGGATTAAAAAACACTTTAGTCCTGAGGTGTATTCACTATTTTATGCATTTCACCTTATTTCCCGGGGATTAAATAAAACAGGGAATAAAAGGGTACCTACTTTTAATCCCTGGGAAATAAAGTAAAATTTAATCCCCGGGAAATAAAGTAAAAATTTGATCCCCGGGAAATAAAGTGAAATTTAATCCCGGGGATTAAAATACCCACTTTACTCCCTTAAAACAGGAATTAAAAGGGTACTTTTAATCCCTGAAGTGCATAAAAGTGTTTTATTATCTGAGATTAATAAATATTTTATTTTGATTTCGTGGGAATTGCCGTACTAAATACTCAGATTTTGAGCAGGATATTTTTTCGCTTGCTCTTTCATAGGTACTTACTTTCAGGAAATGTAACGAGAGCTGTTCCGAGAAAATCACGAGAGCGCAGCTCGAGTGATTTTGTGAACTTTGAAGACCCTCTTATACAAGCATATCAATTTTTTATCACAAATGCATCATAATGTCAAAAATGTTTCAACTGTGTTCATTCATTTTGATAAATAGTAATTTGAAGGGCAGGTAAATATCTAGGTAATGAACTAATGAAGGTAGATAAAACGTTTCTATAGCAAACCTTTGAAAAGGTAGGTGCATCCTAAACATCATTTTATGCACGCTGCAGCAATAATCGTTGATTATGATGCATGCGTAATGAAATAGTATATTAAAGTATAAGTGGATATTAAGGTCTTTAAAACACGCGCGATTTTTCGAGCACGACGGCGCAGCCGGAGTGCTCGAAATAGAGCAAGTGTTTTAAAGACCAGTTATCCACGAATACTTTACACTATTTTTTTTATTGGTAGGTACCTATACGTTCAAATCAAAAATTACTAATAATTGTAGAATGCTAACTTCGTTGACACTTGTTAGGTATATTTTATTTGACGTTGTCTACAAGTACCTACTCCTGACAAATCAATAATCAAAAAGTTGACATTTAGACTTTACCTACCTTTCTTGGGTTGTTGATGTTGTCATGATAACTTTAAAACACGCGCGTTTTTGAATGTTGGATTTAAACACGCTGAGGATAAGTAAAATAGGTTATCAATGAAAAAAAATATTGAAAACTGAAAAATATGAGTTCTGCCGTATTGTCAAAAAATTCACTTTGATTCGTAGCCTGTTCATTTCTCATTCGAACAAGCCTAGACAAAAGGAAATTGGTAGGCACCATTAAAAAAAAAAGTTAAGCTCAAAAACAAAATTCCGGTTTTCTTTGGACCACCCTGTATTTTATTCAATTTTTTCAATGCAGTAGTTACATAGAAAACATCTTTTTAGATTGCAGAAATGGTGCGAAAAAGGCAAGAATCTGAAATTGCGATAATAAAGAACACAATATTAAGTTTGGACCGTGATTTGTTTTATTCTGTAGAAAAGCAGAAATTTGCTCCTAAAAACTCTAATGTTTGGGATGAATTATCCTTAAAAATTGTTGAAAGTGGTTGCATGATTAGCTCTTCAGAAATATACACTGCACTTCTCAAAAATTATTATGATTTATGGAATTTGGTTGGTATTCCAAAAAATAAAAATAATTATTCATCAACACCTAGCAGTTGCAGTTCAAACAGCAACTCGATTTCAATCGATGCCGATGACCAGAAAACTGTATTTCAGTTTTCCTGCAATTTTACCACAGTAGAAATCAAAAATTTAGATGATCAAACAATACAAAAGAAAATATATTTCAAAATTAAAATCAAAACATAAAAGTAATACAAAAATATATTCCACTTTTAAAAAGTACGACTGGTCTCATATTTTTTATAGGAGAATTAATGAAACGGTACCACAAATACAATGCTCATTTTCTTTTAAAAGAGTGAAGATTTATCCAACTGGTCAAAACTATTGCAAAGTTTTCGGAATCTGCAAAGAATGCAAATCCAAAATTGAAGGAGTTTTACCAGGGGGGGGTTATTTGAAACGTGCAATTCAAATACGTCTGACTAAGTCGCAATTTTTGCCGGTATTTCAATGCTAAAAAATGCGACTTAGTCAGACGAATTTGAATTGCACATTTCAAATAAACCCCCCCTCGCAATGATTCAAATATTTTTTCTAATTTCGACGTCAAAATTAATTTTTCATTAAGTGGTCCTTTCAATACAAGACATATTGGAGTGAAAAGATTTTTGACGGGTTCTTAAAAAAGCAAAATCTAGAAAAAATGACAGATGAATCCAAAAGTGCCTCTGCTATCCGAAACAGCTTAGCATCGGCACGTGTCAATTTTGGAAATAGGGAACCAGCAGACATACCAAAACTAACAACATTAAGAGTAGCAAAGCACAGACATGAAAAGAGTACAAGACTGGATTCAGATGTTATAGTGTCACTATTTAAATTAAGGAATGAACAATTTTGTTCGGCAGCAATTAAAAATATTGGCTATTCACCATTCTTTGTTTACTTCTGGAATAGTTCGCAGATTTACGTGTTTCGGCAGTTCACTAAAAACCATTACTGCAAAATACAAATCGATGCGACTGGTGGTGTTCAACAAGATCCAGTACCCAAACGGTGTCAAATCCAACTACATATATCTTTATAACATAGTAGTTAGGGACCCGACCATACAGAAGCAGTATTGCGTAGGATCTATGTTAAGTGACAGTCATAATAACATTGCTATTAGCACTTGGCTGAATTTTTGGATTAAAGATGCTCAGTGCTTTCCGTCTGAAGTTGTCACCGATATGTCACTTGCTTTGATGTACTCGTGCATTAAAACATTCACTCAATTTAATGACTTTCACTCATATGTTAACGCCTGTTTCGATATATTAATGGAAACATCGGATAATAAGCCAAATAAGAATTGACGTTGCTCATATAGTAAAATTGTTTTCAACAAAAAAAAGTTTGAAAAATCAGCTCCGTCTCACTAGAAAATTTTATTTGAAAGCCATAGGACAAGCTATTCAATGTGAGACCATGGAATCGTTGAAAAACATCTTTGAGGCCATTTTTATTGTAGCATACTCGGATACAGAAGGAGTGAACATAAAAGGACAGCCGACAACCTGTGAAAACGCGGATAGCTAGCGGAACCATAGAACCCTCTATCGAAACAATTATTGAAAGCGAAAACGAAAATTTAAATACAGAAGTAGCAGAATTAATATCTGAAAGTGAAGACGGAGCAATTATTGATAATCACTTTAGGAAATGGGCAACAAATATTGCAAAATCGGCCCGACAAGTAACAATAAATCCAAACGAAGAGGGGGATCGAGGCAATCAGCAAGTTTTGCCTGGTATTGTTAATGATGTTATTTCACTGGCTGCAAGTATTCCCCTCTGGACAGCAATCATGAAAACTAATTTTCCTTTTGCTCCCAGAATAGCTTCTTCGGCCAGCGTTGAGAGCTATTTCAATCATTTAAAAAATCGCATTTTTGCGGACAAAAAGCTACCGATGCGCGGAGATGATTTTGTCAAAGTTCACCTGAAAAATATTGATGGTGAAATGAAATTGATATCAGCAGCTTCTGACAAGTATCAAGGTTCTGAACAAGAACAATTTGTAGATGAGCCTCCAAAAAGAACCGCCAAGAACCCAGATATAGATAAAGAGGTGAGCTCATAGTTTTTAAAAATAAAACTTAGTTCAACAAGTCCAATACATTTTTCAGGTAATTACAATTATTGAAGATGCCCCGGAGGCGGAGGTAATTAGCAAATCCAAGGGCATTAATCAAAGTACAAATTCTAGAGGTAACTTATAGGTTAAGTCAGTCAATAAAGTAATGTATCAAATTAAAAATTCACTGGCCTCTAACTAAAACTTTAGCATTTGATTATAATGCTCGATGCTTGAGACAGCCTAAAATCTCGAAAACCGAGAGTTTTTTTTTTAAACACTCTCCGTTTTCGAGATATTAGGTTGCCTCAACGTAAATGGATCACCCTGTATATATATAACAGTTTTTTTATATAAGCATATCTAAATACATTTTTATTTTTTCACATTACTTTATTGGCCGACCGTATACCTGCCCGGTAATGTAATGATTTTTTCGAGTTATTTCTAATACCTATTAGTTTTGTACTAGTGAACCAATTTCAATAATTTGTTTTCAGTTTCATCGTAACAAAATATGCGATAAACGGCTTTTATTAAAGAATAAGTCATCGAAAAAATGATTTTTTGAGTTTCCTGTAATCTGAGACATAACTGAACGCCTTTATTTTTTCACAGATGATTTCGACGATATTACTTGTTCATCCTGCCAGTTGCAATTACAATCAGGAGATAAATGTTCTTTGTGTAACAATGTTGTTCACATGTATGATTCATGTAGAAAATACTTAGAAGACAAACTATTGTGCTGTCATTGCTTTATTGCAAACAAAAATAAGCAGTTTGTATTAGACGTACTACGCGAAGAAAACTGGCGAGGAAAAAATGTTCCACCAAAGAAACGGATCCGAGAATCGTATCTTGACCCACAAACCGAATTTCTAGAAATTGACTTTGACAAGAAGAAAGTGACACCTGTAGGGCTACTTCGTAACGGACATTTAATACATCTAAAACCTGTTAAACTTAAAAACAGTTCTATATTATTGTCAAATACTTGCGGGTTTGATTCCATTTCTCAAATTTTTGCCACCGCTTATTGCGACAGTGAAAGCTTCCAAACTTACTTGAAGAGCATCGTAAGTAATACATTTATTACATTTATCTTACACATGATTAAAAGAGGTGCATGTCCAGGTACATATAAGAAAAGGGCAGAGTGCTTTTTAACGTGGCCTAGGACAGAACTCGCTCAAGGTCTGACTAAAATAAATGGTGAGGCTATTATCTCTGAGATCCTAGATCATTTTTTTGATGCGAGCCTATTTTCGGCGGAATATGTAGAAAACTGCAGAAGCTGTACCTTTATATCAGTAACAAAAAAATCCTATATACCATATAACTTGAACACAGATGATTTAGAGCAGCAAATTAGAAATGGTGCACCTAAAGATAAAACTTGTATGCAGTGCAAAATGGACACCACGTGTAATATTTTGAACATAAATCCACATCTTTTAATTTTGGAACCGTTTGATGTTTTGAATGAAACAGCGGAATGTGGCTGTTCATTGAATAGTATTAAACAAAAATTATATATTTTTAACAAGACTTATCAACTTCGTGGAATAGTATCACGCCTTGGTTCAAATGTAGGGCATTTTACTGCTTACTGTGCCCGCCATAACAAACGTTTCGAACTTTATGATGACCTAAAACAAAAGAAAACTGATGTGTCATCCACCAGTGTTGTTGATATCCAAGTTTTAATATATACTTCGTAACTTGAGTAAAGGCAGGATTGAGTTAAAATTGGTGTACCTACTGTATTTATTTTTTTTCGCTAAAAGAACTGTTTAAAGGGGGTGTACGCCAAAAAACGACATCTCAAAAAATAAAGAAGACAAATCTAAGAATAATAGTGAAAACCGCACCCCTCTAAGAAAATTATTACCGAAGATACAGCTCTGTAAAGATACCGTCTATGACGTCACGAAATCTTGTTCGCCGCAAGGGATAGTAGAGTGCATTGAATTTACATATGTATGTATGTTTAAGCGCTAAGTTTTCGTCGGATCGTTAAACTCTACGTTGCTTACCCTTGAAAATCACTTTTTTAAATTTTGTGTTGAATTGGCATCTACTCGGTGGAAATTCATAATCTTAGAAAAGATTTTTAATATTTATTTATTTATATTTCCATTAATTAGTGGAAATATAAGTTAATAAATATTCCTAAAAATCTTTTTTAAGACTTTTTTGAAGTTTCTTTGATTGACTTTTTTAATTACTTACCATGGTTAATTGTTATGTTGTGGGTTGTATCTAATACCAATTGTAAAACTTCGCCGGCAAGTCAATATAAATTAACTAAAAACAGGAACGATATTCCTTGGGACATACATACATACCTACATTACATAAATAATTTAAATTCAAAGCCTATTTTTTCAGAAAATACTTTTTGTTGTTAAGCCTGACTCACACTAGGCAATTTGAAAAATATATATTGCCTGTACCAGATTTATGTTTGGCCAGGTGTACTATGTCCTGACGTCATAGACGGTATTTTTACAAAACTGTATCTTCGGTATTAATTCTCCTAGAGGGGTGCGGTTTTCACTGTTAGTGTGGATTTTCATGCATCCGTTTGTCCGACGAAAGATGTCCGAAAAACATTCTATTCTGACATAATCGTATAAAAATATGTCAATATAGAAAATTTTTCGGACATATTTCGTCGGACAAACGGATGCATAAAAATCCACCCTTATCCTTAGATTTTTTTTTTAATTTTTGAGAAGTTGTTTTTTTGACTCACACTCCCTTTAAGTGCGCTAAATTGAAAGCGGAGATTCCCATGTAAAAAAATATTGTATTTTGCGTCCGTTACATAGGTACATACATTGAGATAGGACATTATTGCTATTTTATAGGATACAAACCCCCATCCGCCCGGGACTGAATCATATAATACTGTGGTGCCCATATAGGGCACACCCTGTATAGTTATTATTTACTGTAATTGCTAAACCAATATAATATTATATATGTGCTGAATAAGCAGGTCACACTGACCCAGTTGGTAATGCAATACATATTTTGACAACGAATCTAATACAGAACTTCTAAGCAACAACACGTCTTTTATTAAGTCCTCGGATGAACGATCCTGCGGGTTACCCAATATCCAAAGGGTTATAGTAGAAACCCATTACAATACTAATAATTTTCTATTTGAACGAACAATTTTCCATTCGAACCATTCTACTTTCGAATAAATTTCCTTTCGAACAATAGACCCATTTATTTTTACCTGGTATGCGAGCGCAACCCGAGGCAGTGCCTAGTACAGGTGTGAGGTGTTCGTTTTGCACACTGGGCATCTCCTTGTCCTTGTTCATTGCCCGTGGTCTGACAAGAATAAAATTACGGTTGATATTCAACTTGACATGCAAAAGTTGTTTGAAATTTTTATGACAAATACTTTGCACTGTTGACCTACACGCGGTCTTCCTCCTTCCCTTTTTATCTCGTGCAAATAAGAAGAACGGATTGCTATATGCAAGTCTAGCATAATTTGATATGTTTTGCCTTGTCTTGCGCAATGAGCGTTCTGTGTCTTGTTTTATCTAATGAAGTTTTCGTATTATTACCTCTTTGTCTGGTAAAATAGATAGGGCCATTCGGACAATAGATCTATCTATTTTACCAGATAAAGAGTTGATAATACGAAAACTTCATCAGATAAAAAGAGCGCGGAATGCTTATTGCGCAACACGAGGCAAAACGTACAAAATCATTACGTATAGCAATCCTTCCTTTTTATTTGCACGGGATAAAAGGGAACGGAGGAAGATCACTTGACGTGCAACGTATCTGTCAATCAAAAACTCAAATGACTTTTGAAATGTTCCATAGGTTATGCGGTCTTGAAAATCGATTACTTGTCAAGTTGAATATCAGTCGTAATTTTATCCTTGTCAGACCACGGGCCATGAATACAGACAAAGAGATAACTAGCGTAAGGTTTGAACGCAGCTAAGTTAATGATGCGAAACCAACTTCGTACTACCTAGTCAATAAAAACTCAATGCCTCGTGTTGCGTGCGCATATAAAGTTCATTTCACGAAACAAGATAGTGAAAGTAAACAAACTTTAACAGGTAAGTCGAATTTTATTGGCTAGAAAAGGATTATACTCCGCCCTAGGCAGGACCGTCTTAGGCTGTTTTGTATTTCTCTTCTCTGAATATATTTCCGAACGAATTCTTCAGCAGAATATGTTGAACTTGATATTGTTTTAATCTAAATTGCTCACTAAATAACAATAATTCACCAAACACTATTGAAATAATTGTAAAATATTAGGAAATACGACATTAAACTTATTGACTCATATGACAAGCTGACAATAATGAATGTCATTAGTTGTAATTCATATTTTTGTAGTCCGTCTCTGAATTTTTAGGATCCGCCTGTTTGTTTACCTCTACTATCTCGTTTCGTGGAATGAACTTTAGGTAAAAATAGATAGGTCTATTGTCCGTTCCAACAATTTATGGTTTTGACAGGAACAATTGAGGGTAGATTCAAACTAAACGATATTTTCAATTTACTTCGAAAGCACTAAAGAGTCCTACCACCAAAATTTCACTTCCAGTTCTATTGAAAGTTTTCGGTCGAGCTACTTTTGAGTTAATGTTACCTAAATGTACTGCAATAATTTTAATGGCCCCCATACTTAACTCTGGAAATTTGTATTGTTAGAGCAATGTTAATCCAAGGGCAATTTTTCGTTGGTTTAAAGTCACCAAAGGACCAAATTTCTCAAAAACAGTGAACCTCAGGTATGGGAAAGTGTGAACAAAAAATATTTAAAATTGTTATTTTAATACGAATGTCCAGTTATAAATATAGGGTACTATTGAAATTATTGCACTAACATAACCTCAAAAGTTGATCGACCGGAAACTTTCAATTAGGGAATCCAAACCACGTGACTTTTGCCAACCAGCCGGCATTTTGAAATTTTTATGGGGTTAGAATACGGGTTGTTACATGTCAACGGCATCAGAAAAGTGTCAGATTTGAGTACTCGCCCCGTGTATTGATAAAGCCTAGTACTCATAACCGCGAAATTCGCTCTTTTTATGCGTGAATCAAACGTCAAATTGTCGAAGCAATGTAAAAAAAGAGCGAATTTCGCTGTTATGAGTACTAGGCTTAATCCTGTCAAAAAAAAAAACCTATGTTTTTTGTTTATTGTTTGCCAACCAGACGCCATTTGGACAGGTCGTTGGATTGTCTAATTGAGCCGGAAGTGAAATTTTGGTGGTAGCACTTGTTAGTGCTTCTGAAATAAGATTTTTTTTATCAAACCAACGCAAAGTTTGAGATAAATAGATGTTTATTATAAGATAATTTTCTCTTTTATTTTGTTTCCCCTACGGCTACCATATATTTATATTATATCTCATTAAAACTTTTAATAACAAGTACTTTACATAGAAGGAATTGATGCTTGCTCTTTTTGAATATTTTCTTGGTTTTCACATAAATACTTTATCGCCCTATTAACTACACAGAAAAATATTCAGAAATAGATATATAACAGTTATAAGATTAGAATTCTATATTATGTTCAATGTTCAATTGTCAACAATCTGTATTATGTTCTTCCTATATTATGTTTATTAGGCTTAATTTGTTATTCCTACTGGGGTTCCTTAGCTTCATCAAAATATTTTCCTTTGATATGCGTGTTTACCCACCAATGTTTGTTGTGTTTATTTTGGTATTGAGTATTAAAGACATTTTTCAATAAAAAATGAGTTTTTTTTATGAATTTAGAAAAATGTACCTAATTACTACTTCAATTGAGCCCAAATAACCATCCTTCCAAATATAGCTCATATTCGCTTTAAGCCAAAAATATAATGTATGACATTTTGAATTGTAAACATCTCTTTACAGAGCTCTATCTCTAACGGTAAAGAATCTCTTAACGGGCTATCCTATCATAAAACATTGTATCGGGTGATTGTGTATATTTTGCACCCACACCTATCTCACCAGTTTGAAGAGATACTCAGAAATGTTAAATGTGAAAGTTGTAGGTAATATCAGAAACTTTGAAATGAAGTTAGTTACAAGTATACCTATAGGGTGTGTCACAAAAGTGTAGCAAAGCAAAGTTAAACCTTTTCAAATGGAACACCCCGTATATAATTGACTCATTCAATTAGCCTTTCAATTCTGATCCAAATATACCTACTAGGTTTTTTAGGTTTATTCCTCATAGCTTAGCCTCTAGATATCCAATTTTGAAGAAATAATATGGATTTTTTACTTGAATTGTACATGAACCTTTATATGTTGCTGGTGGTTCACCATTTTCGATAAAAATGCAATTATTTCATCCTTTTTTTTCTTATTTTCTCCCGGACTATAAACTATAAACTCCATGCTACTACTCCTCTACCTGCATTCTCAAATGAGGTTTAATATGTTCTCAAAATAAGAAGTAAGTAGGTATATAGTTTATTTATTTGATCCGATTCTCATTCCAAACATCTACTTTCTTGCGGATATCGAATCCTAAGATATTCTCAAAAAACTGCTTATTCTTGTTTTAAGTTGTAACTTTTTTGTGTGTAACTTTTAGAAAAAAATAAATAAATGTTTTTTAGGAAAATTGTCCTTTTCTATTTTGTTTCCCGTACCTGCACCTACATATTTATATGTATATATATCTCATTAAAACTTTTAGTAACAATTACTAGCCCCCCCCGGTGAAAATTATCTATAACTCGCTAGGGGGTGTGTTGCTATCTCTGTAAGTTGGATGCTAGTTGGTGCTAGGTGGGTGCAATAGGGTGCTAAAAAATTGGACCTGTTGGAAAACCGGGGGGGCTCGCGTTACATTAGCCCCCCCCCCCCCGGTGAAAATGTTTTATAACTCGCTAGGGGGTGTGGTGCTAGCTCTGTAAGTTGGGTGCTAGGTGGTGCTAGGTGGGTGCAATAGGGTGCTAAAAAATTGGACCTGTTGGAAAACCGGGGGGGGGGGGGGGCTCGCGTTACATTAGCCCCCCCCCCCCGGTGAAAATGTTCCATAACTCGCTAGGGGGTGTGGTGCTAGCTCTGTAAGTTGGGTGCTAGGTGGTGCTAGGTGGGTGCAATAGGGTGCTAAAATATTGAGCCTATTGGGAAACCGGGGGGGGGGGGGGGGGGGGGCAGTGTAACGGACCCATTTGTTAGCTGTTCTTGATCAACACTGTCCTATTAAAATTAATAAAGTTGGTAAACAGAAACCACTTTGGCTTACTGCAACTATTAAAAAGATTATCAGTCTTAAACAGTCTGCTTATTATAGATTTTTGAAGCTGAAGACTCCTGGTAGCAAACTACGAAGGCGTAGAAAAGCCACATTGCAAATAATTTTTAAAATTTCGTAAAAAATCTCAAAATTTTGAAACTTTTCACAAAATTTTGCCAAATAATTCAAAATTTTGAGAATTTTTGCAAAATTTTGTAAAATGATGCAAAATTTTGAATTATTTTACAAAATTTTGTAAAAAATCACAAAATTTTGAATTATTTCGCGAAATTTTGCAAAAAAACTCAAAGTTTTGAATCATTTTGCAAAATTTTGAATTATTTTGCGAAATTTTGCAAAAAAAGTCAAAATTTTGTAAAAAAGTACGAAATTTTACAAGATGATTCAAAATTTTGAGATATTTTGCAAAATTTTGTAAAATGATGCAAAATTTTGAATTATTTCACAAAATTTTGCAAAAAAAGTCAAAATTTTGTAAAAAGATTCAAAATTTTGAATTATTTTGCGAAATTTTGCAAAAAATCTCAAAATTTCGTACTTTTTTACAAAATTTTGCAATAAAACTCAAAATTTTGAATTATTTTGCTTAAAATATTATTATGATCATAATCCAACCAACCTATAGGTACAACGCGATGTGCTTGAGTACAATTAGTGAGAAGTGAGTGCCTAACATTTAAGGACGACCGAAATGGCAGATGACGTAAGTGTGTGTTTTTTTCCTCAAATTTGTTAGAGGGTGTTTTTTAGCTTTGGCGAGCTATTTCATTGATCGAAATTTTATTTTTTTTTTGTGGTTTTGGGAATATTTATCACATATAGGGTGTTAACGAATCTCTTAGACAAGCCATATCTTCTAGAGGTGTTAACGAATCTCTTAGACAAGCCATATCTTCTAGAGTGTTAGGTTTATCAAAATGAGATTTGGTATAGGTGGAGAGTTTGCGGGTATTTTTTATTTTCGAGTCACTTCTGGTTTTATTGGAAATGTCTCTAGCGTTTCGAATTTTCAAACGGTACACCATGTATATTTTTTCATTCTTAGATTTTTAAGACAATTCTGAATCAGAATGTGACATTTTTGATAGTTTCTACGCCTACTTGATTTCCCAAGAGCCACACGTGTATTCCATTTAAATGGTAGTTTTAGTAATATTCAATTTATGAGCTTATTTTTTAATCTAATCACGAATAAATTAGTGTTGGTAAATTCGCCAAAAAATCCTCTTTCCAGGAAGTTTTTGTCAAAAAAGGGTCGCCGTTTGGAAAAAAATAAATAAAAATTACCACGAAAATGTGATTTCGCCAACTTGCCTTATTCGTAGCATAGGTACTGACCACAATAACGGTGCGATTATAATTTTCTAACAAAACCTGATGTCCTTATACAGAGTGGCAAAAAAGTAGCGGATAATACCTGTAACTTTTTTAGTACCTTTATATGAAAAAAGGTTCTAAAAAGCTACAGGTTGTATGCAGTACTTTTTTGCCACTCTGTATTAGTTTGCGTACGATCATGGAAACCTAAATGCAATATTAAAAGTGGCTCTAAAAAAATCGGGTAGGAGTAAAAACTTCCAAAAATGTAATTTTCTAATTCAGAATAGTCTCAGAAATTCAAAAATGTGATAATATTCCCTTTAAAAATTCGAAATCAAAGCCATTTCTGGTAAAACTGACTCGAAAATAAAAAATATGCGAAAAATCTCTTCCTCATATTTCTTTCACTTATACCAAATCTCATTTTGATAAACCTAACACTCTAGAATTAAGTTATGGCTTGTCTAATAGATTCGTTGACACCTGGTAAAGAGGGGCATACAAACTCGCAATTTTATACATTTTTTAAAACTTGAGAATCCTATGATATTCGTAGTCACCCCACTCATGTGAGTGTCGCACTCGTCTGCGGCTCGAGCGTCAAACTCCACATTCGTAAAAAACGGTTCACTTTACACGCACTTGTTGCCTAAATCACTATTCTTAATTTTAGGAGGATTACACCACAACTAAAATAAGAGAACTTTTTTCGTATGGTTTTAAACAGAATGAAATTCTGCTATTGCTAAAGTCTCTGAATGGGATAATCATCTCCCCTAGAACTCTTAAAAGAATACTGCAAAAATTAGGACTTTTCCGAAGGAAGTACTATTCACCTATTAGAACAGTTGTTCAATTTATTGAAAACGAGTTGAAAGGTTCTGGCCAGCTTCATGGATACAGATGGATGCATCTTAGGTGTATTCAGAACAATTTAGTGGTAACCCAAGAAGTAGTCGCAGAAATTTTGCGGTTTTTGGATCCAGAGGGGCATATTCTTCGTAAAAGAAAAAGACTTAGGAGGCGCCAGTATTTTAATAAAGGTCCCAATTATTTATGGCATATGGATTCCTATGATAAGCTTAAACCCTACGGAATTTGTATAAATGGTTGCATAGATGGTTTTTCCAGGCACATAATTTGGTTGAGATTGGGTCGAACATCAAGTGATCCAAAGGTACGTATATGTATACGTGGGATCGGAGAAAATTGTTCGAAAACATTTGTTCGAATAATTATTTGTTCGGAAATAGCTATTTATGTAACAAGTTGTAAAATGTGCGTGTTTTTTGCACTAAATGTGAAGATTGAAACACGAGCGAAGCGAGTGGTCAACACATTGTGTGCAAAAAACAGCCATTTTGCGACGTGTTTCATACAACATTTTTTGTGATTCATTCAAAATTCAAAATATAAACACATTTTTCTACAAGCGTGCGGGAAAGTCCACTTTCCCGCACGCATTTTAGTTCCGAAAGTGTCACTTTGTCATAACATCTTTAGTACGCTCGTAGAAAAAATACAGTTCCTAACGCTTGCGGGAAGGAAATAGCTTTTATTTACAATCATACATGTAATGTTGACTTTACTGACTTTTAAAAAGTTCGAAAATGTCACTTTTTCGACTTTTACTTTCGACCCGTGGGTCGAAAGTGAATGAAATTTTTAAAATTTATTGTATTTTTTGACTTTTACTTTCGGCCCACGGGTCGAAAGTAAACTTTCGACCCGTGGGCCGAAAGTAAATGAAATTGTTAATTATTGTATTTTTTAGTTTTAATCCAAATGAAAATTTCAAAATTCGAATGATTGTAAATAAAATAGTATACATACCTCGGTGAAAAGTTTCATTACTGTCTCGAGATTTCAGTTAGACCTCCGCTACGCCTCGGTCTAACTTAAATCTCTCGACAGTAATGAAACATTTTCCACCTCGGTATGTAATATACTATTTTCTACTTGCGTGCGGAAAAGTCCACTTTTCCGCACGCATTTTGGTTTGGAAAGTGTCACTTTTCCGCACTAGTGCGGAAAAGAGTTTTTTCCGCACTAGTGCGGAAAAGTAATTTTTTTTTAGTTTTTAAGATGCATACCTACTGACAATTGAATATGTCGAAAATATGTTTAAATAATTTTTTGATGGCCAGAGGCTCAATTCTTGATAAATATCGTATACGACATTTGATTTCGAACGCTTTCCCATTCATTTCACATTGCTATCGGTCATATTCGAATGAAATTTTGTATGCGATATTTTTCAATAATTGGACCACTGGTATAGGCCTCATCAAATCAAAATAATTAACTCCTGCCATGTTTTGGCAGTTTGAATCACCATAGGAACAATTAACAAAACAAAAATAGGCTTATCAGTCAAACCAATTTTGTTCTCGCAACTTTTACTAGTAAAATTATTTTTTTTTGTGTGTAAACTTTTGCTGTTTTGTTTTCCTCACGCGTGTAGAAAAAATAATGTACCTAGCACGTGCGTAAAGTGACTTTTCCGCACTCGATTTCTGGCCGAACTCCGCTAACGCGTCGTTCGGCCATCTGCAATCGCGTGCGGAAAAGTGGCACTTTCCGCACATGTTAGGTAAACTACTATTTCATACGACTGCTCTGTAAAACGTTAAAAATCGCACGCCAAAGTCAATCTGAAAGTGACGTCAACTACTCATATAGGGAAAAAAGGAACAGGTACCGGGTGTTTGGTTATATTTTGCACCCGCACCTATCTCACCTGTTTGAAGAGATACCTAGAAATGTTAAATAAGAAAGTTGTAGGTAATATCAGAAAGTTTTCAATGAAGTTAGTTAAAAGTATACAGGGTGTGTCACGAAAGTGTGGCAAAACAAAGTTATACTATTTTAAATGGAACACTCTGTATATTTATGACATTTCTGGATTCTGCGGAAAATTCTAGACATATTTCATGTACAATGTCTTATACCTATCTTCAACTGTTTCGAAAATATTGACAGTTGAAAATTGACTTTTTGCAACTTTGACAGGCTGTAAAACCTTAACGTTTGTTTTTAGAGGAAAACCGATTTCACGTTCCTATCCTAGATTTTCATAAACTATCATTTAAGACCAACTTTGAATTTAACCGGAGATTAAATTTAACTGGAATTTTTAATCTTGGACTAAATTTAATGTTAGTGTCAAATGATAGTTGATGAAAATCTAAGATAGGAACGTGAAATCGGTTTTCCTTTAAATCAACCGTTTAGGTTTTACAGCCTGTCAAAGTTGCAAAAAGTCAATTTTCAACTGTCAATATTTCCAAAACAGTTGAACTTAGCTTAGGTATAGGGTATATCACATGAAATCTGCTCAGAATTTTACGTACATAGAATCCAAATAGGCAATAACATATAGGGTATCTCATTAAAAATATGCAAGCTGACGTCTACCTTCAGTATAACCGGAAGTGCCACAGTCTTGAAATTATTTTAGCCGGATGGCCCCCATCAACATTGTTTTGTTGCCAAATTTTCAAAATTTCCCAAAGTTTATTTTCTGAGAAATCGATCGCGGCAGTTCGTTGTGGGACCACTGTATGGTTATGATTGTTCAGTAGGACATAAAATAATCAAGAAAATTGTTTTTGCTAATTTTCATGAACCACCATGTATTTGCGAAACTAATAGAAATTTGGCAACAGCAAAAAATTATTTTCATTATTCTTCAAAAATGGCAACTTTTTTCTAATTTAACCGCGGCCCGTATTCTGGTATCGTGGGAGTGAGATCTCCGAGAGAATCACATTTGAGAATCAAATGTAGCTTTCCCCAGGGGCCCGATTCTCGTTTCAGGGAAGGAGAGCTCCCCGAGAGAACAAGTTTTTTGTCTTCATCATTCTCGTTTACTTTTCGATTAAGTTGACAAGGACAAAACATTCGTTCTCTCGGGGAGAGAGCTCTCCCTCCCCGAGACGAGAATCGTGCCCCTGGGGGATCTCACTCCCACGACACCAGAATACGGGCCGCATCTCTTACCATCTCTTACCGTATCCGATATACCAATTGGTCCATGGTATTTTGGACACTCTGTATAAATAGCTATTATAATGCGAAATGTTTGACAATTTTAGGTAATCGCCGGATACTATTTGGATGCTGTGAGATTAACAGGTGGTTGTCCAAAAACTGTCCGGTCTGACATGGGTACCGAAAATGGGTTGGTGGAACGAATACAAAAAACCTTTCATCAATCATTCAATACCGAGAGGTGTGATAGACCATCCTTCTTATATGGGAAAAGTACACATAACCAAAGAATTGAATCTTGGTGGGGAATGCTTAGAAAACACTGCGTTCAGTTTTGGATGAACCTTTTTCAATCACTGAAAGATGAGAATTTCTTCCAGGGAACGACTCTTGACAAGATGTTAATACAGTTCTGTTTCTCGAAGATAATCGAGGTATGTTATTTTGCATGGTTAGAATTACAAAACAAAAATATACGATACACGATCACCAATTAGTTTCTGTAGGTAGCACAAAAATCGCCAACAAGAAATGTGGCTTCACATATAGGCACATTTTTTGGAAACAAATACAAAAATGGTTTTTTCTCCGAATGACAGTGAAATCGGCCTTTTCATGACACTTGACAGGATCAAAAGTTGTACATTTACTGCCTAGGCATTAAAAGTGATAGTGTCGAAGATGTCCATGAATGAAATGAGAACATTCGGAGAAAAAATTATATGTTTCACACGGCAGAAAAGCATATTTAATTCGGAGGGGCCTATAAGATTTCTTCGTCAGTAATGACGTCAGAGGTTTTCCTTAGTGGTTTTATCTTTAATGATGACTTTTTCTCCCATGTTCAATCCACCTCGTCCTTTTCAGTGCAAAAGATGCGCGATAAAAAAAAAGCCTCGAGCGTTTTTGAAAAAAAAAAAAAAAACCTGATTTTTTACTGAATTTATGCCAACCTTCACGTTCTCACTGTAGGTAGTTGTGTGGTGCGTGTGTGGATCATGGTTAGACCATCTTCTTGTTAATTATTCTGTTTATTTATAGAGAGAAATGGTTGAAGTTGTTCATGAGTGGAATATTCACAAAATAAGTAAAACCAGAAACAGTGTATCTCCAACTGGAAGACCAGCTTTAATGTATGAAGTCCCTTCTTTCTACGGAGCTCAAAGTTATTTAGTGCCAGTACCTGCCTTTGCAATTGATGAACTCTCCTCTGGTTGTACATTCCAAGAGCATCCATGCGACAAGGATTTTCATGAGCTTTGTATTATTTTAATAGAAGAAAATCAATACGTCCAAAATGAAAACCCAACAGATTGTGTTGATTTGTATAAAAAGTTGAGAAATGATTTGCGCAATATATTTAACATTACCATTTAATAAATGGTTTCATTGTTCATTATGCTCCCGGGTTATAAATGAGGGACTTTTTAAACAACCGCACTCAGTTTTCACTTTTATAATTTCTTTATTGTTACATAATATATGCATTTATGGCTGGGCATCTCGAACTACATTGTCATAATAAACTTATTTTGTTCCAAAATGTTTTTTTATCCTAAAATAATGTTCTTTTCACCCTTGTTTCCTCAAAAAAATAAAATAAAAATTTGATTCTCATTCTGTAACAACTAATCACAAAAAATCACACAATGTTTTTCTCCATCTAAAAATATAGAAATAAAACAAATTAAACTTACTCCTTAAAATAGCAAAAAAAACTTATACTTGCTGAGTGACCCAGGAAAAAGATGCTTTCTAATTCTTTATCCTATTCAAAATCTGATGTCAGGTGTAGGTAAATTTATCACCTTTCCCTATCAAATACTTCTGGAAGGTGATAAATTTTATCTTTACCTTTAGATATCGGATTGAATAGATATTAAATTTTTAATAAAATGGCAAGTTTTATTTGGTATTTAAATTTAAATCGACGTCATTTCTAATGGGACATTCAGTAAGTATGTAAGATAAAAAATAAGCTTGACGAAGTAACACATACTTATTATCAAAAACGTAACAACACAATACAGTCTGTAACCTGTAACTGGACTACAGAAAAACTTATTAGGTTTAAAACCCAAAATGACTAAGGCCTGGTTGTACCAAACAGTGGTTCAGTTGAACTCTACTGGTACTTGATCTTTCTTATTTGGAATGCGTTGCTGTCAAAAAATATGAACTTTGACAGATTTCTGACATCAATGCGCTCCAAATTGGGAAGATCAAGTACCAGTAGAGTTCAACTGAACCTCCATTTGGTACAACCAGGCCTAAATAAAATAAATTAAAACTTGGTAAAATTGGCTAGTATGCTAAATATTGCTATAGGTAATAGGAAAGTTTCGTAAAAAAACACATAATAAGCAAAATATAGTTTCATAATTCCTATTAGGCAATTCGAACAACGAGATAAAAAGTAAAAAAAGTACATTTGACAAATAAATTCAATAAACTGCGGTGGCAGAAACTCACTAAACATCGGAGTTCAGACTTTTTTCAATACATTTTTGAACATGCCTTCATGTCTTGCCAATCCTGTATTTAATATTTTTAATAACAAAGAAAGTGGTTCAGAGGCAAATTCCAATATGATGCTGTGGGCATAGGACTGTTTATTTATTTTCTGTGAATTTGTAGTGCTCTATCAGTTTGAGAAAATTTTTTTACACACATTTTTGTTTGTGGCGTCATGTTTTATTTAATTTATTTGTCAAATGTACTTAGTTCACCCTAGAATTTCCAAATAAGAGAATCAAGCCTGTGACATGTATTTTAATATTATAGTAGGTAAATATTCCAAGTAGCTCGATTTTAAGTACGAAGTCTAAGAGCTGACCGCAAGAAAAGGAGTCGGTAACTTAAAAGGCTAAACTTTATAGGAATAGATGCGCCATATGTAGACCTTCAATAATCCGCCGGGTGACAACACCCCACCCCCTGCGTGTTATAAACCGTGAGACAGAGACAAAAAAAACCCGACCCTATACATACAAAAGTGACATATCATAAGAAATTCGACCTTGAAAAATCCGAAAAAAATACCAAAAAAATTCCAATTATGAATATTTTTGTGCTTACTGCTTAATGATCACTTTTACCCCTTTAACCGAACACGGAATATAAACGACAAGATCTCGGCGTCGGCAGTTGCGCGTTCGGTGTCATGAAGCATTTTCATGATGCTCCAATTTGACATACCGCGGTTACAGAACGGTATCTTAAGACTAGTCTCCATAGCGCGAAGTCGCGAATTTTCAAAGAAATTTGCTATTTCGCGTCTATAGGGACTAGTCTTAATGCGCGTTTTACATGCTGCAATAAATCTTGCAGTTGCACGCGCAAGTGCAAGATTTCTTGCAGTTTAGTTATCTTTTTTAGATATTTCAATTGCTTTTTGTTTATGTTCTATGTTCGGTATTTATAGCTGGGTTCAACTTGCTCACTCCGTGCCCTCCGAGTGACTCCGTAATCCGTTCGAACTCTAGCCAATCAGGTATTGACTTTTAACGTATCCAGAATCAGATAACGGGAGAGCGAACGGAGTCACTCGAGTACATGGAGTGAGCAAGCCGAATCCAGCTTGTATTATGTTCCCTCAGTACAAAAAATATTTCGTTTTTACGTTCCATTTAAATTGCACTGGTGCATATCTATGAGAGCACCGAGTGCTGCACTGGAAGTACAAATGGAAAGCGCTATAGGAATGTTGACAAACCAACGATAGATAGCTCAATGGAGCAGTCCAACAAAACCAAGGTTCCTTAAGTTGATAGGTTGTCTGGTAACGATAAACCAATGACGTCATCAGGACGACTTAATGCAAATCTCCATTAAATCGTCCTGATGACGTCATTGGTTTATGAACCTTGCAACAAAACAATTAAATTATGGGACCAAACTAGTTGCCCATGGCTGAGTTCGGCTTTGCAATCCACGCATCGGAACGGTAGGAGCGTGGATACCATGACGTCATGGGCGCAGAGTGCGCTCCTGAACAAGCTCGTAAGCCGAACGCAAATAGAAGAAAAAAATCCTGAATCCTGAATTGGTCACATCGGGCACAGTTGGCAATTAATTTCTTGGTTCTCCATCCATTCATCCAGGGAAAAGGGAGCGTACTCAGGGTACATGCTCGCTTGTAACCCAAACGCAAAAGAGAACACTCTGAGCGCAAAAACTGCCAAGAACGAACAGGATCTTATCGTTTCGAGCGCGCTCGGGGCTCACGGAGTCTAAAGCCGAACTCAGCCCATATGTTTCTGTGGAAGTAAGTCAACTTTGACAGTGTTTTAAATTAGGCAGTGGATAGAGGTCCGAAAATTCGGATCTCTAGTGCCAATACTAAAGATCCGATAATTTTCGGATTTCTAATCTACATACTAAAGATCCGATAATATTCGGATTTTTAATTTATTAGGGGTCCGAAAATGCGGATCTTTAGTGTTAATGAAGATCCGAAAATAGACTACCGTATTTATTAATTTGTCACTTTACATAAATAAAACCAAATATTATTACTTCGTTTATCGAAAGGGTAGATAGGGTGTGATTTCATTTTTCAATTTCTTCTGCACTGCATGCAGAACCATGAGGCTTTCTTACTAGAAGGCAACTTTGTTACCGAACAGCAGACTTTATGTTTCCACCGAAGACATGAATCACATGAGTAATTATGTGCCCATATTTTGTTAAAAAGCATGTGTCTTTAAGGATTTATACAACCAAATAGCAAAAATATTAGTTTTTTTTTCTGTAAAATGCTGTTTTATTGATTTTTTAAAAGTATGAACAGAGTATAAATCCTTGAACTCGTCCTTAAAAAATCAAACGTTTCAATAAAATATTTATTATAATATCCCGTGTTCACAACAAAATTAGAAATAAACAGCAAAGTACGATTTTCTAAGGCATTTCTTATGAGAATTCTGCATGTCAGACTATAGGTAGTCTATTTTCAGATCTCCCTTAACACTAAAGATCCGCATTTTCGGACCCCTAATAAATTAAAAATCCGAATATTATCGGATCTTTAGTATGTAGATTAGAAATCCGAAAATTATCGGATCTTTAGTATTGGCACTAGGGATCCGAATTTTCGGACCTCTATCCACTGCCTTTAAATTAATTCCTCGTGATGTGCTAAACATTAGGAACTCTAAAAAATCTAACTTTTCCCGCTGTGCACTACTGCTTCAATTCAGAACCCAGCAAAATGCAGGAATTTTTACACATCAAATTAATAAAATCAATATGATGTTCAAAATTATCATAAGAATCAAGGGTAAACAGGTTTGTTGGTCCTCCAGCGGCCAGATCTGACAGTTTGTTGGAGTGCCCCATTCGGGAATACTAGGAATTAATTATTATTAACTAGCTGACCCGGCCACGCGTTGCTGTGGCTCAGTAGGTAGTTGTAGTAGGTACTCAAGAATCAAGATGGTACCGTTGATATGGAAAGTATCGGAAACAAATTTTTATACAAAGTTTTGTAGTTAACTAATAATATACAAACGATGCAAAGCGAAATTGTAAAACATTCAAAGAAACACAATACACAATAGTCCTACTACGATAGGAGAGAACCTCCATTGTCACCATGACCATATACCTATTGTCACCACTGTATCACTGTATGTAATAGCGTTTTCGGCGTTACTGCTCCCAGAACGCTCCCTGTCTGGCGGTGACCGCGGTGACGTCACAGGTCTCATCGGGAGTGCTCCGAGAGCACACTTTTTGAAATCGATAGCCGAACGTACTTAGCCGAATTCGATTGACCCAGAACAGATCGATTTGGGTTCAGTTTAAGTGAACTTCTTGTGATCTGGATGATTTATTTGTTAGTGGGGGTGCATCGATCCAATCTCAATCCAACATGGGGGGCGATTGCACTGTTGAATTCCATAGCAACATGTCGTTTGATATCTTGAAAATAAGCAAGCGACATGTCGCTATGGAATTTAACAGTGCACGGAATCCGCCCTACGGTGTGGTTCACTTAAATTGAACCAGATCGATTTAGTCCGTTCAATCGAATTCGGTTACGGAGCAAAAAAAGCGCTCCTTGCTATATTTGAGAGCGTTCTATTGCTCAAGTCGAACACGTGAATCTCGCCGAGAGCACGGACCCTTTTAAGCCGAACATTTGAATCCGGATCGCTTATTGATCAATTGGAACCAGTTTTGGTAAAAGTCGAAAAGTGCTAGTTAGTGCAGAGTGCAGTGTTCGTGTAGTACACTCTATAGTACCTACCGTGATGAAGGTAGTGGAACATAAAATATCCGGGGTGTTCCAGTGTGCGAATCGCGTGCCTGTCAAAGTTTCAGAGGAAATCGACGAAAAAGGTGACATAGATTAAACCAGTGCGTTCGAAAACACGTTAACCTATAACCTATTTTCGAACGCACCCCCGTATAGCCCGTAAATAAACATTTAATTTATAATTAAAAAATATTTAGGTCAAAAATTGAGATAAAATGTATCCTATCTTTTAAGTTGGACCAAATGACACATAATGAGCCAAGTTTCATGAAGATCAGTTAAGTAGTTCCGGAGTATACCCCGGACAAACTTTTTGATAAGAATTTTTTATATATATAAGATTTATATCAAACAAGAAGCTCAGATGCGTACCGGGGCAAAACACACAGGATCATATAATTATTATATTGCTTAATATAAACAAAAAATTCTGAATCAGTGATGACGTCACAGCGGCTTTCCCATACCCCGAAAAATAGGCCAACACACGTTAAATGGAAATGAGCAATCTTGTTGTAGTCTATAATCGTTGCTCACAAAAAAGATCCTTTGAACTGAGTTCGTGTTGAGGCGAGCCGAACGCAGGTTGAAAAAAAAAAAAAAAATGTCATGAATTCTTGTCACTAATCTCAAAAACATCGAGGAGCAGCTTTTGCATTTTAAATAATCTGGAGTAAGGAGATTGGTAAAGCGAGCGGAATCAGGTAACATGCTCGCTAGACGCTTATTATAACCCGAACATTATTTGCCCGAAAGCAAAAGAGAACACTCTGATCGCTAAAACGAACTTGATCTTATCTAGCGAGCGCGCTCAGTGTTCATCGAGTCTTAACTTAAGCCATCCTCACTTGAAAGACTCGCATTTTATCTCTGGTTTGTTTTTTTTCACTCTTTTCCACTTTGTCCTAATTGACCATTCCAGTATGACGTCATCATGACGTTACGCTGGTGGGTTCTCATTTGCGCTCTATGAGCGCACTGTGAGAGCGGACCGAAACTACGCTGGTTTTCGCGCACTGATCTTGTGCACTGATCCCCATAGAGCAGTGAAATTGTTCCTTGTCTCTTGTGGACTGAGAGTGACAGTACGCAACTTATTGTATAGTTAGGAAATGTCATCTTTTTGACATTGATTTTGGTTGTCAAAAGTAGTTAATTTCAACAGAAACGCCAAAATGAGTGAGTTCAATATAGTGATGAAATGAGATCCAATTTCATCACAAGTGTTGAAATGAGATTTGGAGTGCGTTCCGTGTCAGTGATACAATGAGTTTCCCTAGTGAATTGCAAAAAATCTTGCATGAAACACGTCGCAAAATGGCTGTTTTTTTGCACACAAGGCAATTTGAATCACGTGATAAAATTAGCTTTTTAATGGGTGGCGATGTGGGCATGACAAGACAAGCCGAGCCAATTTATGTGAAAAAATAAATAATATAGGCCACAGTAACGCCAAAAATAAAAAAAAAATAAGAAAACGTTCTCTCACTCAAAACACTCCGCAAATTTACAGAAAATACACAGTCTCCTATGGGCGTCAAGTTTGGTAGGCCCACTGATGCCCACATTTCCACCTAAGGCCTGGTTGTACCAAAGAGTGATTCAGTTGAACTCTTGATCTACTTGATCTTTCCCATGTGCGTTGCTGTCAAAAAATACACATTTTGGCAGATTTCTGACATCAATGCGTTTTAAATGGGAAAGATCAAGTACCAGTAGTTCCAGTAGAGTTCAACTGAACCTCTACCATTCGCTTCGCTCGTGTTCCAATAGCGGTTTCAATTTCCACATTTAAGTGCAAAAAACAAGCTCATTTTGCAACTTGTTAAATAAATCGCTATTTCAGCGGACTGGCCGGAGACCGGTGACAGAGCACTTTTGACAGGTTACCTGATTGCCTCGGCCAATCAAAAGTCCAAACGGCAATGCGCCTGTCATCCAGTCCGCCCATGATTACCCCATCATTCCTCACATTTGAGCGGCGCGGGTTGCGAGACGTAAGGAGAAACGATTCCAGTGGCGCGCATAAAGTTTCCAATATGACTTGTAGTAAATTTTGAATGTGCCGCTTAGTTGTTATTGTGCGCTACCTTGTATGAGTCACTGCCATTTTTTTTGATAATGCCGTACAGGCAATCCATACGAAATGGCGTCTGGTTGGCAAAAAGGATAGGGTTTGCATTATTTGCATTGAATCCGGTCACATTCAGGTTGAATTTTATCATTTATCTTGTTGTGCCTTTTCACCTTTTGAACTTAAAATGGACCTCTGGTTATTGGTTATCAAAATTCACTGCTATGCAGAGTGGGATATAGGTATTTTCAGGAATTATTACAACAAGTGCGTGTAAAGTGAACCGTTTTTTACGAATGTGGAGTTTGACGCTCGAGCCGCAGACGAGTGCGACACTCACATGAGTGGGGTGACTACGAATATCATAGGATTCTCAAGTTTTAAAAAATGTATAAAATTGCGAGTTTGTATGCCCCTCTTTACCAGGTGTCAACGAATCTATTAGACAAGCCATAACTTAATTCTAGAGTGTTAGGTTTATCAAAATGAGATTTGGTATAAGTGAAAGAAATATGAGGAAGAGATTTTTCGCATATTTTTTATTTTCGAGTCAGTTTTACCAGAAATGGCTTTGATTTCGAATTTTTAAAGGGAATATTATCACATTTTTGAATTTCTGAGACTATTCTGAATTAGAAAATTACATTTTTGGAAGTTTTTACTCCTACCCGATTTTTTTAGAGCCACTTTTAATATTGCATTTAGGTTTCCATGATCGTACGCAAACTAATACAGAGTGGCAAAAAAGTACTGCATACAACCTGTAGCTTTTTAGAACCTTTTTTCATATAAAGGTACTAAAAAAGTTACAGGTATTATCCGCTACTTTTTTGCCACTCTGTATAAGGACATCAGGTTTTGTTAGAAAATTATAATCGCACCGTTATTGTGGTCTGTACCTATGCTACGAATAAGGCAAGTTGGCGAAATCACATTTTCGTGGTAATTTTTATTTATTTTTTTCCAAACGGCGACCCTTTTTTGACAAAAACTTCCTGGAAAGAGGATTTTTTGGCGAATTTACCAACACTTATTTATTCGTGATTAGATTAAAAATAAGCTCATAAATTGAATATTACTAAAACTACCATTTAAATGGAATACACGTGTGGCTCTTGGGAAATCAAGTAGGCGTAGAAACTATCAAAAATGTCACATTCTGATTCAGAATTGTCTTAAAAATCTAAGAATGAAAAAATATACATGGTGTACCGTTTGAAAATTCGAAACGCTAGAGACATTTCCAATAAAACCAGAAGTGACTCGAAAATAAAAAATACCCGCAAACTCTCCACCTATACCAAATCTCATTTTGATAAACCTAACACTCTAGAAGATATGGCTTGTCTAAGAGATTCGTTAACACCTCTAGAAGATATGGCTTGTCTAAGAGATTCGTTAACACCCTATATGTGATAAATATTCCCAAAACCACAAAAAAAAAAAAAAAAAATTCGATCAATGAAATAGCTCGCCAAAGCTAAAAAACACCCTCTAACAAATTTGAGGAAAAAAACACACACTTACGTCATCTGCCATTTCGGTCGTCCTTAAATGTTAGGCACTCACTTCTCACTAATTGTACTCAAGCACATCGCGTTGTACCTATAGGTTGGTTGGATTATGATCATAATAATATTTTAAGCAAAATAATTCAAAATTTTGAGTTTTATTGCAAAATTTTGTAAAAAAGTACGAAATTTTGAGATTTTTTGCAAAATTTCGCAAAATAATTCAAAATTTTGAATCTTTTTACAAAATTTTGACTTTTTTTGCAAAATTTTGTGAAATAATTCAAAATTTTGCATCATTTTACAAAATTTTGCAAAATATCTCAAAATTTTGAATCATCTTGCAAAATTTCGTACTTTTTTACAAAATTTTGACTTTTTTTGCAAAATTTCGCAAAATAATTCAAAATTTTGCAAAATGATTCAAAACTTTGAGTTTTTTTGCAAAATTTCGCGAAATAATTCAAAATTTTGTGATTTTTTACAAAATTTTGTAAAATAATTCAAAATTTTGCATCATTTTACAAAATTTTGCAAAAATTCTCAAAATTTTGAATTATTTGGCAAAATTTTGTGAAAAGTTTCAAAATTTTGAGATTTTTTACGAAATTTTAAAAATTACTTGCAATGTGGCCCTTCTACGCCTTCGTAGCAAACAGTATTATCTTGATTTGAAAAATTATTGTAGCACTGCAATTAAAGCTGAGAAGGCTGCCTATTACAATTTTGAATTAAATAATTACTCAGGTGAATCGAATAAAACTAAACATTTCTGGCAAAAAATGAGAAACTGGAATATCATAAAAACAAATATAAAAGATATTCCGGATGACTTAAAAGATCCTGATATCATTAACGATTCTTTATTAGCAAATATTCCCCATCTCAGGGCTGATACTACTGATCTAAACTTAACTTAAACATAGAAAATTCATCATTTAATCAATTTCAACTTAAAAGTGTAGATGAGGCTGACGTTCTAGAATGTATTGCTGAAATTAAAAGTAACGCCACTGGGGTGGATGGAATCTCTGTAAGTATGTTAAAACTGTGCCTGCCATTCTGCTTGCATCCCTTAATTAATATAATAAATTATTCACTAGAAATAGGGACTGTGCCAAGTTTATGGAAAAAAGCTTTAATAATTTCTATACCTAAAGTAGACAACCCTAGCTTAACTGATTTACGACCAATAAGTATATTGCCCACTGCATCGAAAATCCTTGAAAAAATAGTAAAGAGGCAACTTAACGAATTTATCTTATCTCATAGTATTTTACCAAAATTTCAATCAGGCTTCAGAGCTGGTCATAGTTGCACTACAGCATTACTTCGTATAACTAGTGATATAACTAAGGGTCTAGACTCTAATCATTCTTGTCCTCTCATTCTAATTGACATAACGAAAGCATTTGATTCCATTAATCTTGAACTATTACTGACTAAGTTTAATATTTTTAAAATGTAATGATTGGTTTAAAAACTATCTCACAGGAAGAGAACAAGCCGTAAAATTAAATAAGGATGGAGAAATAATTATTTCGCAGTGGAGGCCAGTTGAGTCTGGTGTACCTCAAGGGTCAATTTTGGGGCCCATACTTTTTGCTATCTTCACTTCAGATTTACTTAAAGTCTTAAAATTTTGTTCATACCATATGTATGCTGATGATTTACAGATATATATGGAAGTACCTAGTGATCGAATGGTAGAATGCAGCGCTGCAATAACTAGCGACCTAAACGCAATATCAAACTGGGCAAAAAAAAAACTCACTTGTGATAAACCCTAAAAAAACTCAAGGAATCCTTATCACAAAGGCAAATATTAATATTGAACCTCAAATCTATCTTGATAATACCAAAATTGAGTTTAGGGATGAAGTTCAAAGTTTAGGTTTGTGTATTGACAAACACTCTACTTTCAATAGTCATGTAAATAAAATCTCACAAAAATGCTATTTACGTCTCAAAACCCTTTTTGAGTTTAGAGATTTGTTACCGGTAGCAACTAAAAAAAATCTAACAGAGTCTCTTGTTTTGTCAATTCCTGGATATCTTGATGTTGTGTATGGTCCTTTTTTAACTAACTTTAATAAATACCGTATTCAAAAAATACAAAATTCATGTGTGAAATTTGTGCACAAGTTGTCGCGCAGAGATCATGTCAGCCAATCTGTCACAGACACCTTTCATAACAACATGGGAGAGAGAAGATTTTTGCATCTCTGCTGCCTGATTTATAAAATTATAAGGAGTTCTATTCCTATGTATCTCCTCGAATTGATGGTTAAGCGAGATGATATACTTCAATTTAACACACGTAATAGACAAATATTATTAAATATTCCACAACATCGCTGTGAACTATTCAAGTCCTGTTTCACCTACTTGGTAGCACACACATATAACTTTTTTCCACAGTTGTTTTCATTGAATATAATAGGATTTGGGAATAGGGTAAAAAGTGAAATACGAGATAAGCATTTATGTCTTTAATGTAAATAATTGTATCCCAATGGGGGTTTGCCACTGCCAGTATCATCATTTCAGGTTGTGTAATTATTGTTATTCAAGATTTTATATTTTATACGTTTTATATTTCATGTTTATATTCCATATTTTATACATTTTATGTACTTATTGTGATGATTATTGTGATATTTTATTATATCTTTACTTGTTTTAGTTAATAAGTGATATTGAATTATTGAATTGGTGGTTATTAAAAAACGCTTTGCGGTCTAATCACCATTTTTGATGTGTACAGGATTTTTCTCTTCTTTGTTCTCATCAATAAACCGATTTTTATTTATTTTTATTTTATTTTAATTTCTTTTGCATCAAATTTAAACGCTTTAAGATGAACAGCTCTGACGAGGATTTCAATTTTCGGTTTTTTTTTTGTTATGTAATTTTTTGATGAAGGAATAGGTTCGCTTCAAGTTAATTGAAAATAATTGAACAAATTATCGTTTTTTTTTTAATTTTTGTTGTTACCTACCTGATATGAAGCTCGTAGGAAAAATTTTGTTCCTAACACGTGCGCAAAGTGTCTTTTCCGCACGCAAACACATATCCGAACTCCGCTTCGCGTCGTTCGTATAAGTGAGTTTGCGTGCGGAAAAGTAACACTTTGCGCACTTGTTAGGAAAATAACATTATTGTTCCTTTATTGGTTAGGATTTTTGACAGGACATTTTGACATTAAAATTTATTGACAGAATTGAAGAAAAATATTGCTGAGACATATGTTTCAGAAAGCATAACAATCTTTGATTGTTTTTATTTTTTTGAAGACCCGTTATCTTAAAAGTACTCACTAAAAAGAGACAGTAGAAACTTTGGGGAGGAATCTGATGGTCAATACCATCATCATGTTAATCGTCAATTTGCATCAGCGATAAATTTACAATCTGCTGAAAATTGTACATTCACCATTAAAGTTGTCAATAATAAATAAAAAATGTTGTCAATTGCTCAATATAGATTCATATTTGCTTTTTATTGTCTGCTCGTAGGAAAAATTGTGTTCCTGACACTTACGGAAAGTAATTTTTCCGCACTCGATTTCTATCCGAACTCCGCTTCGCGTCGTTCGGCTAACGACAATCGCTTGCGGAGAAATGATACTTTCCGCACTTGTTAGGTAAATAACTATTTTCTACTAGCGTGCGAAAAGTAGTACTTTTCCGTACAAATTTCCGTTCTCAAAGTTACACTTTTCGGCACTCCGTGCGGAAAGATCTGTATCCGCAATGAGTGCCGGAAAGTAAAAATAATTGTCACGCAACAATAACTCCACCTGTCGACTTTGACAAACGATGACTTTTTTTTTTCTGTTTCTATATCAGCCAACATCTATACAAATACCGAATATAATTACCTTTGACACCATGTCAGATTTGTTCTCCCTATGCAAGAATCTACAAACTTCTTTCTCATCAAATTTAAACGCAAGATAGACAGCTCTGACAAGGATTTTCTGTTATTTTTTTTTGTTATGTAATTTTTTGATGAATGAATAGGTTCGCTTCAAGTTAATCAAAAATAATAGGGTAGAGGACAATTTTTTGGAATATTTTTTTTATTAATCTTCATAACAAAATAAACAATTGTTGATAATTCTTTAAGTTTAGAAAACAAAAATATACGTAAAAAAAAATTAACAAATTTGTACTTATTTTAAACGCTATAATTTACCGCCAAGAAATTACGTAATAGCTGTTGTGTATGGTGTATGTCCAATAGCGCGTCCTTATATTTTACATGCTTTTAGAAAAAGATGCCGATAAACTCAGTGCGCACTGATTGTTGTTGTTGTTGTTCTGTCAATGGCTTTGCTACTAGGCAATTGCCAGCTCGATTCCTTAGTGTCCACGGGATGTCTGGCTCGAAACCATGTCGTGGCCACTGAACTGTTGAAAATTGAGCTATGATACTATATAGATTATTATTAGCAAAGTTTTTGTGATTTTACTGGGTAGTCTGGGTACATGTAGAGCAATTAATAGACATAACAACAGAGGTTCAATGATAGCACATCAAAACACGAAAACTGGAAGATCTGGAAATAGGGGAAACATGAGTTGAGCATTATAGTTTTATTTTGTTATGATTGAGAAAGTTCATTATGATACAACTTGCTACTTCATTAATAGAAGACAGTATGGTGTAAATTGTCATGGGAGTACTGAATCCTAACTCACGAAACTCTCTATACATATCTTCGCCCTGTATGAAGTTAATAGGACATTCAAATATAATGTGATTCAGGTTCTCTACCTGTCCACACTCACATAAAGGATAATCTTTTATACTAATTTTATAGAGGTGCTCTCCGGTTAAACAGTGTCCGATGCGCATTCGTATTATGGTGGTAATATGTCTACGATTTTTGTAGGGGAAATCAGCGTAGCATTTCTTTTGGCAAAAATTTTGACTGTACCGTACAGTATTGATGATTTTTATATTTTGCCAAAATTTTCCACTGATCTTTTTACTCAGTGTAGAGTTTTTGTTTAATACTATTATATACATCTCTAATATCCAACAACATTTGTTTTGGTACGTTTAAAATTCTGTCAATATTAGCAAGTTTGTCCACAGTCTCATTTTCCTGAATACCCGAATGTCCCGGAATCCAGGCCAGTCTGAATTCGAAACCATTTTCACTGGATGAAAGGATGAGCTTCTTTGTTCTTAGTGTCCAATAGTCGGCTACCGCATTATGGAGATTACTTTTTATTTTCTGAATAGCAGACAGAGAATCCGAGAAGATAATAGCGTTTTTAAAATGTTTTTGAATGGCCGTCCTTACTGCATCATGAATTGCGATGATTTCTGCCTTACAGATACTAATATTGTCTGGTAGTCTGCAAGAAAATCTATGGTCTATATGTGGTATGTAAATTCCGTAACCCAACCTGTCATCTTTCTTAGAAGCGTCTGAATAAATAAGCAAAAAATTGTTAGAATATTCATTCTTTACCGCAGCAAATCTCGCCTTTGATGCTATATCACCTTTATTTATCTTACAATCAATAATTTTCAACGGGGACGTTAGAATTTCATATTCTACCTCATAATACGGAAAATTAACACCATTATAGACTTTATTCAAGACAGGCAAAAAATGTTGCAAAGTTAGAACTAAGTATAGTATGTTGTCATTCTCATAAAAATCACGACCCTTGATAAGCTGCCTACGACATTCCAGCATTAATTTGACAGTCGGACGATCTCGAATGGCCAACAATTTCATTATAAATTTAATTGACAGCATTTTTCTCCTTTGTTCTGGTTCTACTATTGCAGCTTCCGAAAGGATTGCTAATCTAGGCGATGATCTCATGCATCCCAAACATATTCTCAACCCTTCATAAAATATTTTGTCAATCTTATCAAAATTCTTCAGACTACCTGGTTTAATAAAAATTGCACCAAAATCCAAGTGGGATCTAACCAACGCATGAAAAGCTGTTAACATAGTACAGCAGTGGTTCCCAAACTTTTTTCTTTTGCGCCCCCTTTCTGAAATCAAGAAGTGGTCGCCCCCCTTCCCCCATTATACAAGAATATTTTTTTTTACTTATTGTAACTCGTCTGAACTGGACTTTGGAAGAGGAAGAATGGGCATGACAGTGGGCAGCGAGCGTGCGCTGTAGCAATTACTGTATTCCTTTCATACATCGAGTTACACAGAACGTGTCGCTCTAGAGCTCCTCGGAGTCACTCCAGAACACACAATTCATAATTAATTCAGATATTATCATTATACTTTAATATTAACATTACCTAAAAAAGCTTCTTGCACACCACGCAAATTTGGTGCATCAGGGGAAAGGGGGATGCACTATGAGCGAGCACTTTTAAAAGGAACGTTCACGCTTTTGACATTAAGCAGCTCCGAGTAACTCAACGGGTAAAAGGAATACATAGTAACAGATCTCATGACAAAGCTGCTTTGGCTTATGTATACGCTGTTGCAGGATTGTAAACTCTGTCCAAAGTTGAACGTTGAAGGTCACTTACTCAAATATATCACAGACGGTGCTTTTTGCTGCTGTCTTTATTGCACGCGCACTGTGTTTATCAAACCAAAATAGATCCGAACGTGTAAATCCTATGGTTAAAAGGATGAGTAAGTGACCTTCAACGTTCAACTTTGGTTAGACAGAGTTCAGACATCTTTTTTTAAATTTTAACTATTTTTTTTATTTTAAAGCTTAAAATTTGTATTAATCGTTTAGAAGACTTACGCCCCCCCCCAATGTTGCTTCACGCCCCCCAGGGGGGCGCCTCCCCCCAGTTTGGGAACCACTGTAGTACAGGGATTTGCTCCCCACCAGACTCTACAGATGGCTTTCAAAACATTCAAAGATTTTCTTGCTTTCCTTGTGATTAGCTCCACATGTGCATCCCACTTGAGATGGTTCTGAAACATCACTCCCAAATATTTAACCTGCTGTCGAAAAACAATCGATTGATTATTAAATCTAATGGGTGGAGGAATTGTTTCTCTTCTGCCTTTTGTGAACCACATCGCTTCACACTTGTTTGGTGCCAGGGATAGGTTGTTTTCCCTTAACCAATCATCTATCTTCTCCAAAACAAAACTTATTTCTGCAAGCATCTCCTCCAAACAAGTACCCTTTATGCAAATCACCAGATCGTCTGCATATCCAATCAGAGAGACGTTTCCCAGTTCCAATTTAAAGAGTTCTGCGACGTATATGTTAAAAAGAATAGTACTTAATGAAGAGCCCTGAGGTAAACCCCTTGTTGTCAAAAAAGGACCCAATAATGTGCCCATGTTAGTTTTGCTATATAGTAGTCTCGTCCTAAGAAATAAATGAATGAGATTGTTGATTTCCGGTGGTATGTCCAATGTTTGGAGTTTATTATATAGTCTATATATGTTTACATTATCATAAGCGGCCTTACTGTCTAAAAAAACTGCCACCACTGTCGTTAGAAGAAAGAAAAGCATCTAATATGTACATAGATAAATAGGCTATGTTGTCATAAATTCCTCTTCCCTTCCTGAAACCCAACTGATTATTATTAAATTTTTGTTTATTTTCTAATTGCCAATCTAGTCTGTTTTTAATCATAATTTCCAATATTTTACCCCCACAAGGTGAAAGTACAATGGGCCTATAATTCTCAGCCAATGCTGGATCCTTATTTGGCTTCAAGAAGCTGATAACATTAATCTTTTTCCAGGATTGTGGGATCTTTTCTCCCATTAGGTTTTTGTTAAACAAATTTAACAGAATTTGTTTTCCTCTTAAGGGTAAATTCCTGAACATCAGGTAGGTAATGTCATCCAAGCCTGGTGCTGATAGTTTTTCATTTCTTTAGCCAGATTCCATTTCTTGCAGGGAAAATAACTTAATATTGTTTACATCATCGAGGGGGACCATTGAAAATTCCGGATCAATATTGATACTGGCCATATTTTGTAGAATGTTCAATTTTAATTTGTCATCTGTCATACAAAGGTTATTATTTTTGTGAATATTGGAGAATTTTTTAATTTTGTTCCAAACATAGCTAATATTTGAGTTTCTATTTAGGGATTCACAGGAAGTAACAAATTTTTCTCTTTTTTTCTTTTTTAAATTTCTCTTTACCACCGCCATTTCTCTTTTTACTGCAATGAAATTTTCAAGTGAAGGATGATTATTAAATTTTCCTATAGCACTCATTCTATTCTGAATCCATCCAGAAGATTCTTCGTCCCACTAGGGGTTGCCGGCCCCTTTAAATAAGCCACAGTTTTTATATGGAATGGATTCTTCTGCTGCCAAGTTCATCATATTAACAATGTCCTCATATCCTATGTTGACATTTGACGTGTCGATATAAGAAGCAATTCTATCATGATAACCTTTCCAATCAGCCTTGTCAAAGTTTCTTCTTCTAAATCCTGGGTAAAAGGTTTTACTTAAATTATTGTTATCCCTCACGTTGACTTTCAATACGGTTGGATAATGATCACTATTACCACAGTCCTTTAGGACGTCCCATCTGGATTTAATTGCCAGTGCACCATTGGGAATTGCTAGGTCCACCGCACTGAGGTTGCAAGTCGGATTCTGCATAAGGGTAGCAGCTCCATTATTCATTATAACAAGATCTTTATCAAATATAAATTCGCTTATAATTTTTCCTCCCTTGCTAACAGGACTTCTGTCCCACATTGGATGGTGAGAATTCAGATCGCCCATCAATACGCTGTTTTGAGTTTCATTGCGATTGTAAAGATTGACAAGAAGATTTTCATCTACTGCAGTATCTCTACTGGCATAAACATTTTTTATAAAAATATCACCCACTTGAATTATTATGTATTGAACAGTTTCCGAATGAAAAACTTTAATTTGTTTAAATTGTATATTTTTTTAATGCAGGTAGCCACACCAGCGTACCCATCATCTCTATCTTGCCTAATTATGAAATAGGACTTCAATATAGATTTTCGTGCGGGGTTCAACCATGTTTTATTTAATAAAATAATATCAGGGTTTTCTTTAAATATTAAATTGTTGAGATTTTCTTGATTGGATTGAATGCTCCTGATGTTCCATTCCATTGAATAATTTTAATATTGGACCTAAGTTTTGTCTGTTGATCGAAAATACTAATGGGGGATAATATACTAAAACGGGCATTTACTTGCTATCAGTCTTCTGAATCACTGTCATATTCCATATATGAGCCGCAACCCTGTTCCGACAGCAATAGACTTCTTAATACATTTGTTTGCTCTACAGAAGCGTGTCTTATAAAGTTAATCATAATATCTAAATTAACATTTTCCAATTTACGAATAGATGAAGATGCACTAGTAGGCTGTAAATTTATTGAATCATTTGACAATGTTTGTTTTTGTTGTTAAAAATAAGCTGTAGGGCGCGTATTTTGAATTCTTCCATTGGGGTTGAATAAATTTTCTTCATGTGTCTTCTTATCATAACTTTTTTGAATAATCCTTTTTTTGTTGGATTACTAGATACCACTTGTTGAAAAGTACGTTTGATGAGATTATTTTAAAAAAAGAACTCTTCTTCTTCTTTCTGAGGGTTCAATGGTTAAATCGGAGCTACGTTGTGAGTATGTAATGTTAGCAGCGTTTTGTACTGAGGGAAAGTCTTCCCGGTTGAGGGCAAAATCACCCCTGGGAATATAGGTTCTCTTACAACTCTCGCTTGCCTCAAAAAGGTTAAATTTTCATACGCCATTAGCTCTTTAATATTCTTTTGCTGAATAATTTCTTGGGGCAAACCCTCGTTTCTGGGGGTTCGCCCCCCCCCCCCCCCAAATTCATCCATAATTAAAATTCAATATCCCACAACCATTCAATAGCCACCAGTTGAATTTTTTTAAAGCAAAATAAAAAACAAAAGCAAGGGTGAAAATGTGAGTTTATCTAAGAATGCTCAACTTACCTAAACTCTGGACTCAAACGAAAACAATACACAGATTAGTAGGTAGAAATTCGCTCTGAAATAGCTAAAACCCGGACAAGAAGCAAAACGATGTTATTCGTATCGAGTTGCAAACCGAAGACGTGCGCACTGATTGACAAATAGAATTCTCTCAAAAAAGTGGGGTTATGTTGAGGGTGCGCCTAAATGTAATAATACTCGAGAGACGCTGATATATCTTTCTTGTTTGCACTAATGAGTAAGTTTGTATCGAATATTGGACGTAGGTTTTATTTAATTCATACTTAAATACAACAGCGACGTAGAATCAGGGCGCGAAATATTTCCGTTTAAATAGTGCGTCCCAAAACTCTACTTTTACCGCCGTTTTAAATAAGGTTAGTAATTTTATCTGAAATTTCTTTTGATACGAATATTTTTTATTTACTTCATAGATGTAGAATAGATCATCGATTTCATTGAAATTATACCTTGTCCAAATTATCGTTTTTTTTTTTTTTTTTATTGTTACCTACCTGATATGAAGCTCGTTGGAAAAATTTTGTTCCTAAAGCCGGGTCCAGATTAGTAAATAAATGCGTTGCGTTGAACTCGGGATTCGCCACAAATTTTTGTGGCGCAAATTTGGCAACATAAATATTTGTGTTGTGCGCCGTGCGTTCTTGCTCAACGCGTGTGTGACTATTTTATTTCAGTGTGCGCGTTGCTTGTTTTTGGTTATTTGTTTCGTTCACGAAAAAATGCGTCCACGTCGCGAAAATTTTTGCGTGCGTCTGTATGCGGCGAACAGGTCCACACTCGCATAAATTTGTATCGCACACACAAATTTGTGCCGAATACCACGCACAACGTAAATTTTTACTAATGTGGACGCGGCTTAACACGTGAGCAAAGTGTCTTATTTCCTACGAGCGTGCGGAAAAGTTATTTTCCCGCACGATTTTTCGTTTTGAAAGTTGTTAGGGCTAGGCGGGCGGAAATGTTCTTGATTGCCCGGCTGTGAACTGCGCATGCGTGACAGTCAGCGGGCTGGAATTGTCAACGTTCTGCCCGCTTCACATGCTTCAAAAAGTCGCGTTATTGAGCAGGCTGCGCAAAAATTAATGTCTATAGCTTTTATTTTTCATTCAGAAAACCTAAAATTTCACTTTTCGCACGATTTTACTTTTCCGCATCATTTTACTGTTTTGTACGATTTTACTTTTTTGCAAGATTTTTTACTTTTCCGCTCGATTTTTTTACTTTTCTGCACGATTTTCACTTTTCCGCACGATTTTTACTAAAAGGCACAATATTTTAATTCAAGATATAGGTACTATTTTTTACTTCAATTCAAATTAATATCTAAGTATTATTTTTCATTCCGAAAACCTAGATCTTACACAGATCCAGTGTTGCCAACTCGGTAGAATTTCCGCTAGTTCTAGTGTATTTGAAAGTCGTCTAGTGGAATGATGAGCAAATTCCACTATAGTGGTAATTTTAATTGGATCCACGATTTCTAGTGAATTTTTAGTGATATTTAGCTGTCGTTAGAATTCGACACTTCTTTTTGAAATTTCGTCACTAGAGCAAATAGTGCAAGCTCCTTATCATTCGGGTACAGCCAGAGTAGAGTAGAGCGAAAAGAGTTAACTCCACGAGCATCACCTCGCGAGATCACATGACTATGTAACTGCTGTTTATCCGCTCCAACTTCGTTTTGACAAGCCGAACTCACCCATCTCACAGGGTGATGGTTTTATGTTAACTGTCAACATTGTCACTTTCAAAGGACCCCGGACATTTCTTATGGAAAAGTGATCTATGTGGAATTTTGCTGAATTTTTGATATTGTGTATAGGGAGTCGTCCTTAATAAAAGTGATCATTGCGCTAATGTACAACACCCAACAGTTTTCAAGAGATCAATTAAAACTTTAGGACGACTCCCTATACACAATATCAAAAATTCAGCAAAATTCCACATAGATCACTTTTCCATAAGAAACGTGCGGGGTCCTTTAAAGTAAGCAAAGCAAACGGCTTTACCGTGCTGCCTGCTGAAACATGCATAACCTAAGAACAGAGAAAAGAAGTGTCGTCATCCTGAACGTCCGTATCACATGGGAAAATCGTCGGTCAGAACGGCCCGTAATGCAGTGCCGCAGATGCCAGGGCCTGGGACACGCACAGGCCCGTAGCTAGAGGGGGGCCAGAGTGGGCAATGCCCACTCTGAAAGAAAAAGTTGCCCACTCTGGAGTAGGCTATAGAAAAAAAAAATATTATATAGGAAAAAAAAATATAAAATCACAAAGCAAATTATTTGATTTAATTTCTGTTTTTCCGGATAATAATAGCCGCTTTCCAGCTGACGCTTTTGAGCACGCAATCGAGCTTTTGCGCGCGCAAATGCTTAAAGCGCGTGTTCGTGTTCCAGCCGTACTGCACTTCGAGAGCTGCTAACTTTTGCGTTTCAAACACAGAACACTGTGCTGCACCGTGCTTGAAGCACACAGCTGGAAATAAACAATATAATCCTTAACGACTATGGGTAACCAGGGCTAGGACTCTGTAATGGATAGGGATTTTTATCTTGCTATCTTCTTCTCTCTCTTGGAAATCAATAGAGAGGGGACCTCAATAGAGATAGAGAAAAAATCTCTAGTCGTTACAAAGTCCTAGCCCAGATATACACTTTCCATTTCGAGAAGAACGCAAATTATCGAAAAACTGAAATATTTGGATTGTAGATAATCCATCAAAGAATGTTTATGCCAATTTTGAGCCAATTCTGATGAGTTGTTCTTTCTCTTTGCAGACGAATTTTAAAAAATCCACATAGAACTGACAGATTTCAATGTCATTATTATAACGCCCCTTCAAGTGCGCTCTTATGTATTTTTATGTCATACCAATACATTATTGTGTTTTTATACCTCAGATACCATCTACATAATTCATTACTTTATGCCCGTGCGGGCATAAAGTACACATTATGGCCCGCGCGGGTATAAAGACGCAAAAAACAGTTTTCAATTAACTTATTCTTTATTAACAAAATATAAATTTACGCTTATAAACATATTATTTTTGTCAAAAAATGATGATGTTTGCACACTGATGACAATTTGCGAAGTGATACTTTTTTCCCAGGTATTTATTATTCACAACCAACTGGTATGACATAAAAGTTTGTATGCACCACGGGTACTAATAGATATATATATATATATATATATATATATATATATATATATATACCCTCGGGCGACTTACGAACCCTCGGGCCAGAGGCCCTCGGCTTTGTAAGTCTGTCGCCCTCAGGGCATAATCATCTACTTAGTACCCTTGATACATAAATAACTATTATGTCATACCAATACATTATTGTGTTTTTATACCTTAGATACCATCTACATAATTCATTACTTTATGCCCCTGCGGGCATAAAGTACACATTATGGCCCGCGCGGGCATAAAGACGCAAAAAAGAGTTTTCAATTAACTTATTCTTTATTAACAAAATATAAATTTACGCTAATAAACATTTTATTTTTGTCAAAAAATTATGATGTTTGCACACTGATGACAATTTGCGAAGTGATACTTTTTTCCCAGGTATTTATTATTCACAACCAGCTGGTATGACATAAAAATTTGTATGCACCACGGGTACTAATAGATACATATACCCTCGGGCGACTTACGAACCCTCGGGGCAGAGGCCCTCGGCTTTATAAGACTGTCGCCCTCAGGGCATAATCATCTACTTAGTACCCTTGATACATAAATAACTATTATTATTTCTCTGTGTTTTGTTAAGGTTTTATATTTTATAATCAGTTATTATGTACTTTTGAAAATAAGGTTTTTGCTCCTTGTCGTGATTTTAAATAATGCTAAAAATAAAAATGAGTTTGCCCCCTCTAAATGTTTGGTTGCCCCCTCTGGAATCAAAACCTGGCTACAGGCCTGGACACGCAGCCACCTACTGCAAACGGGCAACCAGATGCAGCAAATGCTCAGGCCCGCACCCAGTTACTGAGTGCCAAAGCCCGATCGACATCAGAGCGAACTGCGGAGGTGCTCACAGGAGCAGCAATGAAACATGTCCAGTATACCTATACAAAATACGTCAGCTGGAACCGAGACGGAGACTAGTCCCGGCCCCGCCCCCCAAAACTCCAGCCTGGCAAACAAGCAGGAACATCCCGCAAGCCCTGCCCACAAGCCTGGTACCTCGGCCCCCCAGACCCGAGAGGTTGTAACACTTTTATTTTACGTAAGAAAAATCAATTACCAAAATGTAACCTTATTTGGATTGCGACCTTAGTTCAACAGAGTTTGTTAAAGTGTCCACGTGCCCGGTTCGTGGATTCGTGCGCCACCAATTTTTGAAACTAAATCGGAAAAGTCCTGCGATGACTCAGCGGCGGATTTAGGATTCCTTCTAGGGGGGGGCGATCCATCAGGGCCTCAGGCTCAGATAAGAAATAATAAAAAAACGACTTAAATATACAGAGTGGCAAAAAAGTCGCGCATAATACCTGTAACTTTCTAATTACCTCGTATACGAAAAAGTGACCTTAATGAAAGTTGCTCAGTAAATTAGGGACATAAAGCTTCCGTATTTTTTGCTCGGTATCCGTATCGGTATCGTACTGCGCACGTGCAGAAGCGATACGGAGGCCGAGATACCGTACGTACAACGTAACGTTACGGCCCTCTCGCGGTATCCGTATCGGTAACGTATCTTGACATTCCTGGCGCATGTGTCAAATTTCAAATGAATATAACCTCCCTTTTCTTCCGGGTTGATTTAATTTGTTTAGTTTATACTTTCTTGAGTTTCTTGTGTGTTTAGTGCTTCTCTATCGCAAAAAAAATAACAATTTTAAGGTTAGATATAAAAACACCGAAGTTTTGAGACAAAAATGTCTAGGTTATGAAATGCGTTTACCGGAACAGGGAGCGCTTTAACAGCCTTTTCGCTTGTCAACGTATCTAGTTGCGTTACGGATACCGATACCGATGAATTATTTGAAGTAGCTTTATGTCCCTAATATTTCCCACAATTCTACTTAAACGTATTGCCTGTGTCACTTCTGGTTTGTTTGCTATCTAGACCAACTTTCTTTTTTTCAAATAAAACACCCTGTATGTGATTGCATATTTGGATTCTACGTGAAATTCTGAGCAGATTTCATGTGATATACCCTATACCTAAGTTCAACTGTTTTGGAAATATTGACAGTTGAACATTGACTTTTTGCAACTTTGACAGGCTGTAAAACCTGAACGGTTAATTGCAGAGGAAAACCGATTTCACATTCCTATCTTAGATTTTCATAAACTATCATTTGACATCAACATTTAATTTAATCGGAGATTAAATTTAATTGGAATTTTCAATTATAGATTAAATTCAAAGTTGGTGCGGATTTACGTCATCCGCAGTCGATTCGCTCCCAGCTCACTGCTGCCAAACGTATTTAAAAGTATTAAAAATTTGGAAAAATAGCAAAAACCATATGGAATTTCATGTTGGATAATGCTTGATGAATATGTTTGTGATTTCGTTAAAAATTTCGTTGTTGCGTCGCTCAATAGGGGGGGGCGCGCGCCCCCCGCGCCCCCCTCCAAATCCGCCACTGCGATGACTGCAGGTTGAACTAAAGTACAAACCAAATTATTATGCCTGAAATGTAAGAAAATAATTGGATAAGCAAAAAGACAAAGAAAGCAGGTAATTGGCAATACAACAAAATCGGTATTTATTGAATATTAAGTATTGATTTAGTACAAGTTATGGTGATTAAATAATGATTATGACAAGTATTCAGAGGCTAGTATGACGACTAGCAGGAATAAAGAACCTAAAGGCTTCCTCATAGTCAGATTTAAGAAAACTGTCTGTCGGTATTGATATGTATGAATACCTATGTAAGCAGAGAGCTATACTTAAAACTAAAATAACCAATAAGTGCGAATTAACACACACCCAGCGTCAGTGATCACTCCGCAAATAAATGGGATCAAATGTTTACTTAAATGTGAGTAACTAAAGCTACCTAAGCCATATACGATATTTTTAAATAATTAATAAAAAAAATTACACTAAACTACTTAGCTTTATGCCGACAATTAACAATGGGTCTGGGATTTCACACTCGTACCAGATGATCTATCTCATCAATGAAAACTAGTTCGCCGAGTCTTTGCTATTCAGATACAGTGGCGGGTACTGCATACCATCAAAACATCCACTGAGTTGCGTTATCGAAAACGGTAGCATAAAACCGTACCATAAGACCCTAAAGAAAGCACCAATGAGTAAATAAATTACCCTTAAATCCCCATTGAAATTATGCCACTTGGGATATGAAATTGTACATTTCAATTCCCAAGTTTTAACCCATTTACCAAATATAATGAGTTCAATTCATTAAATTAAGTTGCATTGCCAAAAAAAAAAAATATTAAAATAAAAAAAAAACTATAAAGTCTACCAATCAATGTGGCATAGAATGGTCCCCCAATAAAACATTAAAATGGAAAATTGCCATTATAATTACCTCGTGGATTTTTGAGGGCCACAGCTCAAAGGTTGAAGGTGAAAGGAACGTCATGGAACTCTAATTTCACCTACGCTGGCTGATCCAATTTGGAAGTTCACAATAAAATCAAGGCTCTAAGAGTCTAGGCTCAAGCAATTTAATCCAAGCGACATGAATGATATTCTATTGTAAGAATAGAACTAATTAATTTACAACAATACAAATTCACAAAATGGTGGACTTACCGACTAGAAGAAATAGATAAATCCCTTAGAAAGGTGATTTGGCTGCCAAAAGGTAACAAAAACCAAAACTAGACTGGCAAAACCAAAATTGAAATTATCTGGATGACCGGATCCTAATTAAATAGAGAAAATCACTTAATTTTCTTTATGGTCAACCGGATAAAAAAACTATTCTTCAGGCCAAAGCCAAAGTGTTCTAGTCGCTGGACGAAATAGAAGAGACCGTTGTACGATTTTTTGGAACCTAAACCAGAAATTTCTACGCACTAACCTTTTTTTATGTTACATTTTTTTTTCTATCGAATTCCACATTCCACACTTTAGGAAGGATTGAAAGATAACGACAAAGATATCGATAGTCGTCAGCGAAACCTCCAAAGAGACTCAACAAATGGAACCGACTCAATCCACACAAATCAGGAAAACACTATTCTCGTTAAAATCTATAAATAACTTCACTTATTAAATAATATTGTCCATGCCTTCTCTAACACGACACCAATTATATCGACATTTATAGAAAAACCCAACCCTACGCGATCAAAACCAAAGTACCAGCAAATTGATCGATATAGGTACTCGATAACAGGTAAATAAAAGAAATGAAATCCTCCAGTAAGAGAGAGACAGAGAGGGAGTGAAAACTAAAGGAATTACTCCTTCGAAATGAGCTGGCGCGAAAATAAAATTGAATGACAATTAACTGGACATAACCCCTTTTTATTTGAAAATCAAAACAATGTTGGCTATCGACTAATGAAATTGATAATTTATGTATATTCCTTTTAAGGACAACAAGAATAAGATAACCAGGCATTGTTCAATAAATATTCATCTGCAATGGTCAACTAAATCATTAGACAAATGATAAGGAGCAAAATCTTGTCTGGCTGTGCCTGAAATTATCTAAAAAGATGCAGAGTAAGGTAATTAATATCCAATCAATTAAGTCAGCTCTAAAATAATATTTGTGTGTTACCAGTTAAAACGCTGAATTACTCATTTAATGGGAAGAGCAAAATTAAAATGTTACAAGGTACAATGAGGACTTCCCACCCAGATTGTCAAGACCTCAAACTGCAGCGACCCCACAAAACACTACCAACATGAACTCAAATATAATAGGAGCGGTAAGTGGCAATCAATCCGATTTTCTGAAACTGGCGACGACAATGAGTGAGCTAAATTCACTTGTGAACATCTCAGAGCTGCTAAAATCTCTTAACCACTACCACAACCCTCTAAGTGCGCGTTCACATTGACACCGCTCGAGCGGTGAGCGTTGCGCGATGCCGCTGTAGTAAAGCCCAAAAATTATTTTAACACTATATTTCAAAAAAACATGTACACAATGGAGCGGCGCGTCCCGCGGTGTTTACATGTTCATTTGAAATATAATGTTAAAATTATGTTTGGGCATCGCTACAGCGGCATCGCGCAACGCTCACCGCTCGAGCGGTGTCAATGTGAACGCGCACTAACGCTCCTTAAACAGTGCAGTGGTGACAAATCGCAAATATTGCAAGTCACCATGCAATTTTTCATCACTGAAATTCATAGTTCTGACTTTTAAATGTGGCTCATACTTAGTTGGAACTGTAATGGTCTCAACTCAAAGAGGGGAGACCTTTATCAGGCCGCGAACAATTACAGTCCCAAACTGATTTTTCTAAACGAGACAAAACTACTACCAGCGGACAGCCGTAAGCACAAACCAGTGGCGACGCCAGAGGGGGGCCAGAGGGGGCCGGGGCCCCCACTGAAATTCAGCCGCCCCCCCCTGAAAACTAACAGGATTGCTCATCGTCATAAGGCGTACAATTCTAAAGTCGGCAGGGCCTGCGAGTGGCGTCACTACTAATTAGCAGCTTATAGTGATGACGTCATCCGCAGGCCTCGATGGGATACTTGCGAATCAGGTTGTGCTTGTTTTTTCGTCGATTTTAAATGAAGAAGAGGTGATTTTAACAAGATTATAACGTTTAGGAATTCATTTTTTTGACCTATAGGTACTGTTTTAAACTCGGCTAATGCATTTTACACCAATAAGTGTTGAGGTTTGCAGCTGAAATGGCAGACAATTTTTCAACTCAATAAGCAGTCCTATTAGGTTAATGGCCGTTTCTACCAACTAATTTAGGGAAGCTTTAACGCTAAGTATTTCTTAAACTGACATTTCTCCATGGAAAAATGTCATTTTAGGGGATACTTATCGTTAGGGCTTCCCTAAAATAGTTGGTGGAAACGGCCATAAGTGTTCTTGGGCACAGGCAACCGCGATGCTACTTCCGCTTTCCTGGAATTCCCCCAGACATATTAGTACCATCCAGGTACTTCTCCTTTTTTTTCCAAAGAAAGAAAGCAATAAAATAGAAACATGTGCCCCCCCTAATTTTTTTTGGCCCAGTCCGCCCCCCCCCCCCTAACGTAGAACCCTGGCGTCAAAAACAGTACAACACAGAACGAATGGACAGAAGTCGCAGAGGCGGAGGCGTGGCCTGCCTGATCCACAAATCAGTTGGCTATAAACGAATCACAACCCTAAATACCATTATAGAACACGTAACACTGGAGATAGATAACGGTTTGTGGATCTCGGGAGGCTACGTTTTTTTTTTCAACACATGGTTCAAAAAGTGAGGTTCTAAAAAAATATAGAATTAATGTGGTATTATGTGGTATTATATCAAAAATATTTTTAAAGTTACTAAATTGCATTTTTAATACGTAAACTGCATGTACTTCTTTTAATTTTTTTTTCAGTTGAACTATCTTGCAGGAATATTTTTTAAAAAAGATAACTTACCATGTACGTGTTAAAGAAAACTATTATCAATGCAGATTTTCGGTGGAACTTAACATTTCTAAATACAACCTCTGCAAAATTTAACTGAATAGACACTAAATAATGTGCATATTCTTACCGCCTTGTCCGAGAAATAAGGTACGGCGAATTTTTATATGATAATGTTAAATTTGAAAATAACCATATGTTTTTAATTGATTAATAGACATTACCTGAAATTATTTTAAAATAAATATAGGCCTGTGATAAAGTTGGGAAATGGAATTAATTCCACCTCATACGCCAAAATTTCACACTGTGCGACGCAACAAGAACTCATACAAACATCAACAATACATCCGATGCCTTTGTCGTGCGCAAATACCCTATTTCCCCAGGAGTTCACCAGCGGTTGCTGGCCAAGCCTACCGAGCTAGCTGACGAACTGAGAAGACTTAAAAACAGTAAAGCACCCGGACCTGACACTATCACAAACCAACTGATGAAGAACCTCCCCCGAAAGGCTATTATGCATCTCCTGCAAATCATCAATGCAGTCGTGACACTCCAACACTTCCCGCAACACTGGAAGCAGGCGAGCATAATAGTCTTCCCGAAACCCGGCAAAGACTTAGCACAGCCACAGTCCTTCAGCCCAAGTTCTTTGTTAAATTTCCTAGGTAAAATTTCTGAAAAAATCATCTCCCGAAGACTCTCCGCATCAATAGACTCCTTTAACTGCCTCCCCCAAGTAAACTTTCGACCCGTGGGCCGAAAGTAAAAGTCAAAAAAGTGACATTTTCGAACTTTTTAAAAGTCAGTAAAGTCAACATTACATGTATGATTGTAAATAATAGTATATTACATACCGAGTAGGGAAGTGTTTCATTACCGTCGGGAGATTGACTATTAATCTCGAGACAGAAATGAAATCTTTCCTCCGAGGTTTGTATACTATTTTATTTGCAAGCGCAGCATTAATTATGATAAGTCATTTAATTTTTTTAATATTAAAAAAATAAAACAAACATGCCAAAATCTGTCATTTATTGTTTTGACGTTTTTACCTCAACAGGTTCTCATTGTTCCCAGCAAAGGTGAATAAATTAGAGTGAAGGAAATCGGCGAGGGAAATCACAGAACACATATCCTCACGGATAGAAAAAAAAGCTTAATGGAGGGCGGGGCCTAAAAAAAAAAGCTTCGGATCGCATCCGCTTGGGGACGCTGGAGCAAGGGCGGTTTAAAGGGGGGGGGGTAGAGGGGGTAATTACCCCCCCCCCCCCAGACAAAGTTTTTTTCATACATTTATCAATTATAACAAAATTTCAACAAAAGACAAGTTCTACAAAGTAAAGGATTAAAGGCATCCTGGTTAATGGGTAACTTGATGACGCATCTGGTGGCCTTATGTAGATTTTCATTATCTTGAATCACCCCAGATGACGTCATGAGATTATCAGGCAACCTACCTCTCTCGAACAATCCTGCGTACTTACTACTATACAGTGCTACGGTTGTTTGAAATGTCTGGTTTTGTGTACAGTATTGCTAACACGCTGTAGAATGTTAACAGATTTTCATGGGACCATGAAGTAAATGTAAGTAAAGTCCGTCGTTTTTAAACTGACACTTTCCGTATGAGGACTATGAGGAGCGAGGGGATGAAGTATATGGCAAAAACAGGTGTGACGTCAGGTATCCATTGGCGTTCTAATGTAGGAAGGCACCAGCTCAAATTCCGTTGGAGTATGAGATTAAAATCGACAGACATTATGCACTAACAACCTGCAAAAGATTTAGTTTATAGGATCTCTAATCGATGAAATATGTTGGTTTTTGTTGACACATGCAAGCTGCGATTTTTTGAAAAAATATTAAATATTTTGAAAACGGTTGAGTTTTGGTATGATGATTCCTAACAAAAAGTATGTAGGATTTTTAGAAAGATAGAATGTACTAAAATATAGGGTGCGTTCCATTTAAAAATAACAATTGAATTTCTGTCGCATACCCCATTTGCAGAGCACCCTGTAAAGTAATGCACCTTAGAGAATCAAACAACTTTGAATTTTAATTTTTTTCTCTTGCATCACCCTGTAAGAAGATATCGTCCGATATCGCACTAAGTGGACACCCTGTATAACTATTTTGACGGCATCGGGAAACATTTTTGCCCCAAGCGTGTTTTTTAAACGACTTTTGGGTGCAAATTTGGGCGTGGCACCTCAAAAAAAAATTTACCTCCGGCGGTACGTTCCGTCACTTGATGATTTTCCCGTCATCCATTACCCCCCCCCCCCCCCCCAGAAAATCATGTATGGACCGCCACTGCGCTGGAGTGACACACAACTACAGGTGCGGAATAAACGCCACCATAAAATTATGTCCACAGTATAAATTCACCGATAAATAACAGTTATGTTGTCTCCAAGTCCTTGCACAGATCCTAAAAAGTGTTGTGTTACTGGGTGTGGTTTCCAAAAAATGACCCAGGGCTATTTGCACCATAGACATTTGCATGGCTAAAACTTATAGACCGGTGGATAACGACCATTTTTTCAAAACGATTTGCTCCCGTCTGCCATTAAGGGTGGTTATTCTTTATGCAGTAAGAAGTGGAATGGCTGAAATTTCAAAGAGCCCCGCGTGTGACAATACAATGATATGCTAATTTGAATATGTAATGAAAAGTGGAGATGTGGATCAATATTATCCCGTCTGCCACACATTGTGAAGGTAATTTTAACAAAAATTAGTAGAAGGATGCTAAATGGCGGAAACCCTGGGTTAGTATAAAGTGTCATATTACTAAATTCAAAATGTCGCCAAAATCGGACATGTGGATCAACGACCTCCCGTCTGCCAAATTAAATTTATGTTACATTTACGATGTAATACATCAATAAGTAAATGGCAGAAAATCTCGGTTGGTATAATAATATTTAACAATTTTTGAAGTTGTATCAAAATGCTGAGATGTTGAAACAATTTTCTCCCATCTGCCATTTGGAAGATAAGTTTGACATGCAAAGTAAAATCCAAGAAATATATTGGCAGATGTATCCAAGGCATATTAACAATTGGCAGAAACAATAAAAATGTCAAAATTTTTCAAAGTTGAGATCAATTTTTTCCCGTCTGCCAATAATTTATATTAAATTAGCTACTACTGAAAGCCTAAATTTCGACTGGCAGAAATTGCAGGCTGATACAAGTTCTCATAATTTATGAACAAAAATTGTTCATATCATGAACGTTTTTAACCCGTCTGCCGTTTGTTTCAGTAAAAAGTAGTTATGGGAATATGCATAATCTCAATATGGCAGAAACCTCAATGAGCTACATACGTTGCACAATTATTGTTAAATTGCTAAAAATGTTTATGTGTCCAAACAATGGACCTTTTGCACTCAATCAAAATTAGGTATATAATTTATCTGTAACGAAAGTGTATTTTATGTAGGTACTACATAAAAGTATGGTTGGTTAATTTTTAAAAAAATCTTGAAGCCAGAAATTGGAAGAAAAAAAAGCAGATTATTTGAATTTTGTGCCATATTTTTGCACAAACAAAAATCACTGATTGTCAAATTTCCATGTTCCAAACGATTCATTTTTTTTTTTCTTTTTTAACACATCGGACAAAAAAGTAGACATATATACAGGGTGACACAAGGAATAGGGAACAACCTATAACTTTTTTAATATATAAGTTGAAAATTTGAAATTAATCGAGGCAACTTTTTGAGTTTTTTAGAAGTAAATTGCGTTACCAGTCACTTCCGGTTAAACCAAATTTTCAACTTATATAGGTATTGAAAAAGTTATAGACTGTTCCCTATTCCTTGTGTCACTCTGTATATCAAAATCGCTTTGTATATCGACTTTGGTACAGCCCTACTTTTGACTCGACTAGTATTGACAATTTTCTTTCCTTAATAAATGCGAATTAAACAAAGAAATCGATATCTGTACGAATCCGGCACAGTATAAAGCAGGACGCGCACTGAATCGACTCGGACCGGTCGACTCGGCGAAGAGCAGTCGGCAGTTTTTGATGCTCATGCAATTAAATGAGGCTCAGTAAATGTGTTGCACAGTGTTGTCGAACGTCAAAATACTAAATCGGGAGAAACTAACGTTGAGAATCGATAGATTACAGCGCAAAATCGGTAGGTATAACACAAGGATAATACACACTACTAAGGATTGCTTATCGGCATCGATTTCGGTAATCGCGGCCATATTGGTGTATCACCATTACGGACGTCATTAACTAAATCGTCAGCTGTTTGCGCCAGCGGTCCTTCTTATGATTAAAAATATTATTTAATTTTGATTAACATAATAGGCAAAGAGGAAGATGCAAACGAGATCTGAACAGGAGTTCTTATTGTTAATAATGTAGTAAGACCAAGTATGGTATGCATAAGGTAAAAGACCGCAGAATCATAACCTGTGATGCAAACAGTGCCTATGTCAAGGCGAGAAACGACGTGCTGCCTACGTCACAACTGGTGATTTGGCGTAGTGGGGGGCTTTAGATTTGTTCTACACAGGTCTTATGAGGATATGCTATCCTGTAGTTGTAGTGTGTATTATCCTTGGGTATAACCAGTGAGTATAACATAAAAACTAAAATCCAGCCGTGCTTTCCTTTAAGCTTTCTATTTCGTTGAGTATGAAAAAGTTCAGTGATTGTTTCCGTGGAAACTCTATCTCTTTGTACTGTTTTCATTTGATTTATTGCTGAGAATGTGCGCTCAGCACCGGCGGATAAATGGGGCAATAACAAGATATTAAAAACAAATTCGGATATGACAGGACCCACAGGTATTCTCCGATGAAAAAATCGGCGATAACAAAACCGATAAAATTGATTTTTTGGCGAAAAACGGTAAAAAAATCGGTAGAATCGTATTTATTATCGAAAATCGGTAGAAATTTATCAGTATTCGGTATTTCGGTAGGTCCGTTGCCATTTTGGTAGAAATACCGAAATTTCGGTAGATTTGACAACACTGGGTTGCATCGACACAAAATCCAAGTCTAAACGCAAAACTGGGTTTTTGACATCAGTTTGTCACAACAAATTGATCTCAAAAATCGGGTATTGCGTTAAACATGGAATTGTGTTGGTGCAGCATCCCATTAATGTGTGATAGGCATTGAAAAAAAATTATAACGTATGTGAGATTTCAAACATTTGTACATAAGCAGTCATTTTGCCTTTTGATAGGTATTCATTTGTTTCGATAGAAACTTTACTCAATTAAGTTGGCAGACGGGAGAAAATTGCAATTTAACAAACATATGTGCAACTTATGTAACTTATTGCGGTTTCTGCCATATTGAAAATATGCATATTCTCATAACTACATTTCACGTAACCAAATGGCAGACGGGTTAAAAACGTTCATCATATGAACAATTTTTGTCGCAATTTTGTTCATTGTTTATTAGGACTTGTACCAGCCTGCAATTTCTGCCAGTCAAAACAGGCTTTCGGTAACAACTTATTTAATATAAATTAATGGCAGACGGGAAATAATTGATCTCAACTTTGAAAAACTTTGACATTTTGAAAAATTAAAAATAAATATTTGTACCACTTCAATTTTTCTGCCGGTGCAAAGGTACATTATTTATCTAAAATCCATTGCAACAAAACATGTTTTAGGCGGGAGAAAATTGTTTCAACATCTCAGCATTTTGATACAGCTTCAAAAATTGTTAAATATTATTATACCAACCGAGATTTTCTGCCATTTACTTATTGATGTATTACATCGTAAATGTAACATAAATTTAATTTGGCAGACGGGAGGTCGTTGATCCACATGTCCGATTTTGGCGACATTTTAAAATTAGTAATATGACACATTATACTAACCTAGGGTTTCCGCCGTTTAGCTTCTTTGTACTCATTTTTGTTAAAATTACCTTTAAAATGTGTGGCAGACGGGATAATATTGATCCACATCTCCACTTTTCATTACATTTTCAAATTAGCATATCATTGTATTGTCACACGCGGGGCTCTTTGAAATTTCAGCCATTCCACTTCTTATTGCATAAAGAATAACCACCCTTAATGGCAGACGGGAGAAAATCGTTTCAAAAAAATGGACGTTATGCACCGTTCTATTAGGGGATCCTCGAGCTGAGTATGGAGCTTTGAATGTGACTTTTGTTTCTACAAGCCACATTTAAAGCTCCACTTAGATTAGATATCCTTTGTTATAGCCTTGAAAATAGCCGTTAGAGACCTATAAAATTAAAAATAAAAAAAAATTAAAAGTTGATTTGATTACAGAAACCTATATTTAAAATAGTTCGGATCGCATCCACGACGCCGGTGATGGCGCATTGTTCCCCAAAATTTTATTAGGCAGTTTGCCTTCTATCCGTGAGGATATGTATTCTGTGAGGGAAATCGAATGGGGAAATCGGTGAGGAAAATCGAAGAGGGAAGTGACACAGGTAAAGTGACACTTCCAAATTTTTAAAAAGTCAGTAATGTCAAGATTACATATATGAGTGCAAATAATAGTATATTATTAACCTAGGGACTAAAGTGTCTCTTTTAATCCCGCGGCGAAAGGTTTGTAGCCCTCCCTACGGTCGGGCTACAATTCGCCAAGGGATTAAAAGACACTTTAGTCACGAGGTTAATATACTATTTTATGCACTTTAGGATAGGTAAAACGTTAAATAATAACAAAAAAAAAAATCATACGCACAAACTCTTGAACGCACCACGTATTGCATCAAAATCTGACTATTTTAACAGGCAATTATGCCAAAGTTGTGTCAAAGTCAGTGGTGCGTTCAAAAGTTTGTGCCAATTCCAATGTCCGTGACTTGTCTCTGTTAACTGAAAATCTAGTGTGTTTTGACAAGTAACTAAGTAAAAGAAAATCAACTCGACAAACATAGTCAAATATGCCAAATTGCCAAACCCAGACCTGAAAGACGTGTGTTGATCGTGATGGAAGAAATCGAAAAACCAGCTCAAGAGGCTGTAGGCCAATTATTACCAAGGAAATCTGGAGAACAATACAAGAACAGTTATCTGAGTTTATGAAATGGTGCAAAGAACGGAACGTAGTGAAATTTACAGAAGAAAAGGTACTGCTAGCATATTTCTTAGAAAAGTCAAAAAAGCTTAAAGCATCGTCACTGTGGAGCATGTATTCGATGTTAAAAGCCTCAATTGCGACAGACATGGGCGTCGACATTAGCAAATTCAGCAAACTAACTGCTTTTTTAAAACGACAAAATGAGGGCTACAAACCGAAAAAGTCGAAGATACTTGATGCTGACAACATTAAAGATTTTCTGGAGAAAGCACCTGACGATGAATTTTTGGCACAAAAGGTAAGATTCCCCCTTTTTTTATTCTTTTCAACCGACTTTTTGTCTTAGTTTATAAACTATACATATATCTATATCTAGTGATTGAGGCGCTTTTTTAGAAAATAAAATAGGTTATTTTATTTATATTTTGTTCCAGGTGGTGCTAATCATGGGCGTGTCAGGAGCCTGTCGTGGAAAGGAGCTTTGTCAGCTTGACAAAACCGACGTCTCAGATCATGGCACTATTTTTTTGGTCAATTTACGAGATACCAAGACAGAAAGGGACCGATCGTTTGTCATAAAACGGTCAAAAGAAAACTCCACAGATGTATAGTCTGGCAAGTGGTAACTTGGTAGAGACGAAAGGGGGAAGAAAACTGGGGCGTTACCTAAAAATATTCACTGACACCTTAACTGACACCGTCTGATGACAGCCATGTCTTTGAGTTCAGTGGAACCGAAAACATCAAGGAAATAAACCAATAAAATTATTAGAGAAAAGATTCTCTAGTTTCGCCAATAACCACGCCACTGCGTGCTGTCGTTCAATCACGCCTCTCCACTTCCATCATTTCGCAATGTTGCCTGATTTTTTTTCTATTTCAAAATACTACACATGCCCATATAGCAAAAAAAAAATGTCACCAACTCGTTTATTATTTTGTTTCTAATTTCCGTCAAGTTTGGCAAAGCAGCAAATTTTTTTGCAGTTCGCCGTTTCGCTAGCCAGACTATAGTACGATCGGTGATATATTGCTTTAAGACCTCCATCAATACAAGGTCATACCAGATTTTTCGTTGGATATAGAAATGGAAAATGCACGTCTCAGCCAATGGGCAAGAATACAATTGGGCAACTGCCAACCAAGATTCCGAAATATTTAAAGCTTCCAGATGCAGAATTGTACACTGGTCACTGTTTCCGAAGGACATCAGCATCGCTATTAGCCGACTCTGGAGTAACCATAGATCAGCTTAAAAGACATGGCGGCTGGAAGAATAGCACCATCGCTGAGGGATATGTGGAAAATTCCTTATACCAGAAAAAAAGCATGGCAAATCAACTTTTTACTGGTACTTCCACCGAAATGTCTTCAGAGATTTCGATTCCTGTTGAACAAAATGAAATACCAACGACATCGTCGGTCTCACCGACCGCGACGACGACAACGGCTAAAATTTTCCAAAACACTTTAATTAATAAAAATATCAGCTGCGATAACAATAATTTACCTCTTTTTCACTTGGCTAATTGCAGTGGGGTAAACATAAAAGTTAATATTAATAAAAATTAAGTTGTTTTTTAATTGTTAATATTGTTCTAAACACATTACATTTCTATTGCATTATCATATTATTATTGTTCGTCGATTTTTAACTGACACTTTCCGTATGAGGAGCGAGGGGGTGTTTCATATGGCAAAAACAGGTGTGACGTCAGGTAACCATTGGCGTTCTAATGTAGAGAGCCACCAACTCACATTCCGTCGGAATATCAGATTAAAATCGACGGACAATATGTTATAGGTTGTAGGTGTTATTATGTTATAATATGTTATGTTTTGTCCAAATGTTAAATTAATGAATAATAAATATATTTGCCGGAATGATGGAAAGCGTGCATACGGTATGACTTGGTTTCTGACTACAAAAATTTGAAAATAAATATCTAAATTTAGCTTTTATTGCGAATAAATTTTAAATCCCTAGGGATTTAAAGTAAATTTTAAATCCCTAGGGATTTAAAGTACCACTTTTTTCCCGGAAAATAGGGATTTAAAGTACCCTTTAAATCCCTAAAGTGCATAATAGTTATTTATGTATCAAGGGAATTATGCAGGTGTTAATACCCCAGGGCAACGTTTGTGTCCCGAGGGCCTCCGGCCCGAGGGACACCAATTGCCCGTGGGTATTAACTCCTGATAATTCCCGTGGTACATAGATAATTTTATATCCTACTGAATTTACTGTATTCTGTCTATTTTTATAAAGGAATAAGCCATAAATCAAAATTTCTATTTTTTGTCAAAGTGTTACCTATTCAAGGTAAAAGCGGGAGTTATGGAAATCCTTAACTCCCTTCCTTAACTCCCTTGGGAGTTATGAAAATCCTTAACTCCCTTGGGAGTTAAGACCCTGTTTATGATTATCGTAACCAAGGTATTATATGGTTTTAATAGTTCAGTAGGATATAAAACATATTACTCCATTTTAGAATGTTATTCAATTGAACTTTTATTCTTCTTGCAGCGATAATAATAATAATATAATATTACACTAATGGAAAATTTCATGAGAAAATTGCCATTTCGAACCAACCTTCATTTCGAACCTTTAATCCATTTGTTAAATAAAACTTTCGTGCAATTATTTTCATACTTTTCGTGGGTTTGCAGATTAAAAATATTTGTGGTAGGTACTATAATATGCATTCTTATCAGAAAATATTGAAATTTATTCCAGATATATGTTATCACTGTAAAATAAAACAACTTTTTGTATGTAAATTATGCCAATTAACTCAATTTATTCTAAATTTTACAAGCAAGGCGTAGCGAAACTAAAAGGTACTGAATTCTTGCTGCGTAGATACACCTTGCGTAGCTCGCTGCCGACTAACTGCATATTCGGAGAGGATCATGTCCCAAGGTGGGGTAGTGACTACGAGCTCTACGGCTCGCCACAAGTGCTACGACTGCAGTGTTGCCGTCATCAAACTTTGATAATCGTACGCGCACAGTTTTAGATTAAATTATTGGACAATCACTGTGGCAATTTCAGATCGATAAACAAAATAAACAAATGATTAGAGTGCAGTGCACAAATTATACTTATACCATGAGTGTACTTTTTTGTGATAGCCCAACATATAATTATATGAAAATGTAATTCAATGCGAAAACTACCATAAGTTTATAAGAATGTAAGGAAAAATAGAGCAGAATGGAAATCTAAAATATATGATCCGAATATTTGATGGGTATGCTATCTTTGTCTAATAATGGCAAGTAAACAATGACGAAAATATCTGGATGTGCATATAAATCTACCCCTATCTATAGGGACATAACCATTGCGCATGACGTACTTTGCCTAAACCTCATTCTTTAAGACGTAGGTACCTTATTTTATGTTTGACATCGGGTAAGTTACCATGATGCGAACTTTTTCTGATATTTGAATGGGTAACATACAAAAAAAGATCCACAACTTTAATATGATTTGTAGGGTTGGATATTATGGAAAAATTTCAACTGGAAAGATTCAAAACGGTAAGCAATTAAAAATAAAAATAAATAAATAAAAAACACAAACAATAGTATATTAAGTATCAAGAACGGTAAGTAAGATTTACTGGCCAAAGACAATGTTTGGAGACTGAGCGAAGCGAAGTCTCCAATATTGTCTGAGACCAGTAAATCTTTACCGTTTGTGATGCTTATACTATTTTTTGTACGACTTGTGGAAGAGAAAGTATACTGCGTTTATAATAATGGTTATCTATACTTATTCGGATCATACCCTAAATATCAGTGAAAATTTTCAAGATTGCTTTGTTATAAAATTGCCATGGTTCATGGTTGTCATGTATGCGTTTATTTGTTCAAGTGTTTTTGACCAATTTTTTTTACAAACTGATACATTGTTATTGTTTTTTTTCAAGATTGCTTTGTTATAAAATTGCCATGGTTCATGGTTGTCATGTATGCGTTTATTTGTTCAAGTGTTTTTGACCAATTTTTTTTACAAACTGATACATTGTTATTGTTGCTTGTATTTCGCGTATATTTGTGAATTTTTGGCAAAAAAAATCAACTAACCAACAACTAATGAGTGACGAGAGTGAAAATTCGGACCTAGAAGAAGCTTGGCGAATAGGATGCTCAGCTATAATACCAGAAAAATCGAAGGAACGATATGAAAATACGTATGGACTTTTCCGGAAGTGGTTTGAGGAGAAAAGTGGAAAAAATATCGATGAAAAAATCCTGATGGCCTATTTCGTACAAAGAAATCAACAGCTAAAAGCGCCGGGCAGTTTATGGGCTGAATACTCGATGTTGAAAGCCACAATTTTTCTACATCATTCCATTGATATTTCTAAGTTTTTGACGTTAATTACATTCTTAAAAAGGAAAAATGTTTGACACAAACCAAAAAAGGCTAGCGTTTTCACAAAGGAAGAAATGTCCAGATTTTTATTAGAGGCACCAGATGATATTTTTTTAATTCAAAAGGTAAATTGGCAATAATAATTTCCATTTTATGTATTAATATTTCATATTTTATTTTCGGGTAGGAATGATATTAGGTGTGTCAGGTGCCTGCAGGAGGGAGGAACTATATAATATAACTCTAAATGATATCGAGGATCGAGATTCCTTCATTATAGTGAAAATTCCCAACACCAAAACACACATTCAGCGGTCATTTACAATTACCAATGTGGAAAATGAAACCATTCATTATTTGGAGATTATTCGAAAATGCATTAGGCTTAGACCAAGCGACGTAAAATCTGCACGAATGTTTTTAAATTTTCAGAAAGGAAAATGCACTAAGCAAGTGGTAGGGAAAGGCACAATTGGTAAATGGCCCATGATAATAGCAAAATATTTAAAATTAGGAAATCCAACCGATTATACTGGTCATTCATTCAGACGTACTTCAGCTACGCTTTTGGTCAATAAAGGGGTGGATATTTTAGGATTAAAAAGACATGGTGGCTGGAAATCTTCAGCCGTAGCTGAAAGCTACGTTGAGGACTCACTGCAAAACAAAATTGAGTTGGCAGGAAAAATTTTACATGGCAATACTGATTCTTCTTCAGCAAATTCCACGTCTGTATCATGTGCAACATTTTCAGTTAATGCGAACGATCCTGACAAAGCCACATTCCCTATTACTATTAAAAATTGTGATAACTGTACGTTTAATTTTAATGTTAATAAATAAAATATTTGTGTATTCTTTTTTTCGTATAGTTTTTCATTTTTATTTCTGGATGATCTAGGATAAATTTCCGAACATGACTAATATTACTTACCGTTCTAGAACGGTAAGTAATTTACTTACCGTTCTGTCAGCCTTGCCAACCAGTAAATACAACATACCGACGTCAAAACACTGTCGGTAAATAATCAAAATAGTCAAGTCGTACAAAAAATATTTTAGTGGAATTTAGGAGCGCTGATTGCTGTATTAGGAATTCTCATGTTATTCACAATTTTAAGTAACTTTGGTTTTCTACAAAGCTTATGCAAGGGGGATCATAAGGGATGCACAGGATATGCAATGATTATTTTCGCGTTGTATTCGATTCGTCGTGCGCTGATAACCATCAACATAGCAGAGCAAGTAAGACAAGGATTTTTATTTATGTGATTCCAAATAATGAAATTAATTGTTTCAGGGCATGTTTGCTAGATTTGGAAGATGGTTTAAAAATATAATGGATGCAATGGAATTTTTCTTTATTTTATCAGCATCGATCATTATTTTGGTGCAAAAAACTTTGGAGCCATTTTTTGGGTGGTTGAATATTTCTCTATTAACTGGCTTTGTAACTGTTCTCATCATAAAATTTATTCTAAGGGAAAAAAAACAAGTACCTGATGAGTTTGTTTAAATTTTTTTTTTTAGTAAATTGTTGATATTTTTAGCCATTAAAAACTGAGTTCAAGAGCAGAAAGGAGCGGAAGGAGTTATTATGGGTAGAGGCTGGTTCATCTTCAAGTTTTGCCAAAATTAAAAAACGTAGAAATTCTAGGATTATGACGAATTACCATAGCTTATAATATGCATGAACCTAGAAAGAGTTAGTCTGACATAGTTAGTCTGAGATACAGTTAGTAAGATGATAATATGTAGTTTCTAATCCACGATACTATAATAGACTTTGCCCAAGTTACTCATGTATCTATCTATTAAAAATAAAAACCTTATCCGTTTGAGCAAAGCAGTTATTAAATATTTATTTAGTAAGTGAGTCGAAGTCAGTGGCGTAACAAATGGCCCGCAGTTGCGGGGGGGCGGATTTTGGGGGCCCCGCCAGGGCTAGTTAAAAAAAAATACAAATGTTCTTCTAAATCCGAATTAGATTCAATTGGTATAATACGAGAGTTACTCCATTTAATCTTAATTGAACATGTGGGACTTATTAGTTCTAGTTTTACTGAAGTAATCTCCGTATTATCTTATTTTTGACGTGGCCTGTAATAGTAGTCAGTACAAAACGTTCGTTTTCAAAGCTCAAGCTTATTATTGAAAGCTTTTTGTGTTCCTCTATGACACAAGGTCGACTAAAAGCATTGGGGCCGCTGTCCAAAAAAGCTGGGAACGCTAGTATAATGGACATATATGAATAAGTTAGGGCATATGCCATCCACAAGGCACGCAGAAAGAATTTTTAGGTTTTGGTCTTCTCTTTGCTTTTCTTTTATTTTACTTCACAGTGATTTTTCTTCTTTTTCAAATATTTTCTTGTTCAGTGAGTGTCATATTATATGATATGTTATATTTTTTTATTTTTGTTCTTTTGAATATCTACTACAATATTTTTTATATTCCTCGTTTTGTTATATTTACTGTTTTTATTATATGCTTTATTCGAATGTATTTAGGTTTCATATATTCCTTATTTTTTGTTTTATTTTTAAAATTTGATTTATGTATGTCTTTTGGCTTCTTACTTTTAAACGAGTTTCTGGACAACTGAAAATGAAAGCGTTGTTTCATCCTACTACACCTTATAAAATGTAAATGCATATATTTATACAGGGTATCCCACCACGTTTTACCCAGGTGATAACTTCGAAAAGCGTCAACCAATAATAATTGAAATTTTGAGGATCTGGGTAACTTTTTGTTCCACTTCTATATGTGTAATCAAATTTCACCACTTTCGCTTCAGTTTCGGTCAGGTGATAGCAACTTTATAATCTTAAATGTAACTTATATGGTATACAGGGTCCTGCATCTCACCTCCGGTTTTATATAGCGTATTTATTATTTAATTCACAATTTTTATATTTTGCAGACGTTACCTGCACTGTGTGGCGCATCTTAGGAAAATAGTTTTGATTATACAGAGTGTCTCAAAAAAGTGTGACGTCATAATGATATATTTTTTTAAATTGCATGCCCCATATTTTTTCGCATATTTGGATACCTTCTAGGAATACCTAGAGGCCCCTAAAGTTTTATTGCAATCGGTTTCGTACATTACGAGAAAAAAAATAAAAAATAAAAAAAATATGTTTTGCACCAATGATTTCGAAAATTGATGAAAATTACAAATCATCCTTTGTTAATAAAATAAATTGTGGAACGTATTGAGTAAGATATTTTTATCCTTGATGACTTAGTTTGGTTGATCCGAATTATACAGGATGTCCAAAATTTGGTGTCAAACTCTTCAAACTTTGAAGTACTTTATTTTTTTTATTTTCAATTTGAGCCCCTGGATATTTCTATGTCATTCGATGCAGTATTGAAAAACAAACATTTTTTCCTAATACAACCCTATCAAAATTCCTAACACATTAAAAGTTATTCGCCAAAAATTAATTTTGGCACATAGCGCAATAGCAAGTTTAACAAATAAAAATTATAGTGGGCTTTGAAAACAATTTATTGACCTAACATGTTTTGTAATAACAATTATCTTGGAACTTGTTGAGATTTTTACCTACACGCGTCACGCGTACAGGAAGTTCACTTTACTGCACTGATTTGCTGATGGAAAGTAGAACTTCACCTCACACTATGCGGTAAAGTTACTTTACCGCATAGTGTGAGGTAAAGTTACTTTACATCATACTATGCGGTAAAGCAGACTATGAAGTGTGCGGTAAAGTAACTTTACTGCATAGTGTGTGGAAAAGTGACTGGTATTTCTGATCAATTTCTGTCAAAAATACAAACTCATTAATTCAATAATGCCTTTCTTTGCAGATGTAGCAGCTCATAGGTAAAATTTTGTACCCAACACATGGGGAAAGTGCCTTTGTTAGGTAAATAACTATTAAAATAAGTATCTGCCTAAAACTAATACACATCGTGAAAATAGTGAGTTTTATCAAGAAGTTTTATTTAATATTATTAGATAAGCATTTATAAATTGATGACCTACTACAACCTATGCTCGATATGTCTTCCGTTTTCTTGGAGACACAAATCAATACGATTTTGGAATGACCTTGCTACCCTTCCTAAAAGATCGGGTGTAATGCTTTGAAATGCGTTTATAATTCTTTGCTGCATGTTTTCTGGTGTGGTTGGAGTTTCGTGATAAACTATTTCCTTGACGTACCCCCATAAAAAGAAATCTAATTTTGTTAGGTCGGGCGATCGGGGCGGCCACCCAGTTGGCCCTCCTCTTCCAATCCACCGATTTGGGAAGATTCTATTCAGACGGTCTCTGACAGCTAATAAATAATGTGCTGGGGCTCCATCTTGTTGCAGCCACATTGCATCCCTGACCGCTATTGTTAAATTTTGACATAGATTTGGCAGGTGATCTGTTAAAAAATTCAGATACATAGGTCCATTTAAATTTCCGTCAAAAAAGTGTGGACCAATAACATGTTCACCAATAATTCCCCCCCACACATTAATTGACCATCTATGTTGACGGTCCACCTGCCTAAAAGCCCTTGGATTGTGGTCGGGGGTAATAATGGAAATTATGGCGATTGACAAGACCGTTTTTATGGAAGGTGGCCTCATCTTCTTCGGATAGTGCTTGATGAAATTGAATATGGTAAGCATGGAAACGGTTGTCCTTCAAAATACGTTGAACGGTTCTCTCGCTTACACCCACTGTATTAGCGACTGCTTTTTGACTAGTGGAAGGATTTTCCGTAACAGATAATAGCACGGACAATTGATTTTCCTCATTTCGAACGGGTCTATTTCTAACTGGTTTTGTATACTTTACACTTCCTGTTTGTACAAACCTCTCCAGTAGGTTCTGTAGGCTTCTTGAGTCGGGATGCCTCCGTTCCGGATATTGCTGTGCATAAATGCGACTTGCTAATAAACAGTTCTTATCGGATTCCCCTAATATAAAAATCATATCAACAAGCTCCTCTCTGCTGTACTCCATGAGAGAAAACTAAATTTTATACTTTTGAGAGCAAAAAAATTTGAGCTATTGATAATAAACCAAAGCAACTAAATTGAACTAATGTCAAACTAGGAACTAGGCTATTGACACTTATGTCATGTCAAGTTTTTTTAAGCCTTTCACGATTGTCATTTGTTAAAGTGGCTAATGCACTTGTTGCCGAAATTAGATTTTGGCGAATAACTTTTATTGTGTTAGGAATTTTGATAGGGTAGTAATAGGAAAAAATGTTCGTTTTTTAATTCTGAATCGAATGACATACTAATGTACAGGGGCTCAAATTGAAAATAAGAAAAATAAAGTACTTTGAAGTTTGAAGAGTTTGACACCAAATTTTGGACATCCTGTATAGTTCGGATCAACCAAACTAAGTCAACAAGGATAAAAATATCTTACTCAATACGTTCCACGATTTATTTTATTAACAAAGGATGATTTGTAATTTTCATCAATTTTTGAAATCATTGGTGCAAAACATATTTTTTTTATTTTTTATTTTTTTTCTCGTAATGTACGAAACCCATTGCAATAAAACTTTAGGGGCCTGTAGGTATTCGTAGAAGGTATCCAAATATGCGAAAAAATATGGGGCATGCAATTTAAAAAAATATATCATTATGACGTCACACTTTTTTGGGACACCCTGTATAATCAAAACTATTTTACTAAGATGCGTCCCACAGTGCAGGTAACGTCTGCAAAATATAAAAATTAGGAATCAAATAATAACTAAGCTACATAAAAACGGAGGTGAGATGCAGGACCCTGTATAATAATGTAATTTTACGTTAGAAATTTAAATTACAAAATCGGCAATGCCATATTTGTTTAGAGTTTGTCAAAGGAAATGATAAAAAAATACTAACCTGGGGCCCAATTCTTGAATAAGCTCGTATACAAAATGTGATATGATTTCGAATATTTTCTTTTTGATCAACGTTGCTGTCATTCCAATTCGAATCCAATTATGTATGCGAGAATTTTCAAGAATTGACCTCCTAGGTAAAACCTCGTAGGAAAGTAGGAAACCCTGTACCTATACCGGGTGCCCACGAGATCACTTTCCGGCTGCCATTTTTTTATTTATTTATCGATATCAACGAAACTTGGTAGAGTTGATATTCTAACCAAACGCCATTTTTATGCATTTATGACAAGTTTTCCCGACTTCCGGTTTCACCGGAAATGACAGCAACTCTTGATTTTTAAATGGCACACCCTGTATATTTTTTGTTTTTCGAATTCTACAGATCGTTTTACATCCTAATGCACCACTTTTGGATCGATTTTTGTCCAAATTTTGTTTTTTTAACTAGAGTGCCATGATCATCCTAAAATGACTCTACATAGGTACTTTACTTAATTTCAGAAAAATACAAACTCAATTTTATCTTTGTAAACTTTTTTGATAGAGGGCTGTAAACTCCAATATTTCAGTATTTTTGCCCTAGCTCCAAAAGTAGAATAGAAACATATCACTTTCATAACATTACTAAATACAGTATTTTAAAGCGAATCCAACGATATAATACACTAGGACATTTTTCTCAATTTTCATTCATATACTTATTTTTGTAGGTAATTTTTTTTTCTACTTAAAATTTAATTTGAAAACGAAATTTGGACAAAACTCGATTTAAGAGTGGTTCATTAGGACGTAAAACGATCTGTAGAATCCGATAAGCAAAAAATATACAGTGTGTGCTATTTGAAAATCAAAAGTTTCGGTAATTTGCGCTGAAACCGGAAGTCAGAAAAAGTTGTCATAAATGCATAAAAATGGCGTTTGGTTTGAATATCAACCCTACCAAATTTCGTTGATATCGATGAACAAATAAAAAAATGGCAGCCGGAAAGTAATCTCGTGGGCACCCGGTATACTAATATAATTATTAGAACAAAATTTATTTGTTCATATAGATATGTATATGTAGAGAAAAATAAATTTAAAAACTATGGGCCCCGGAAAAATCCTCGCGTGGGCCCCTGATTTGAAATTACGCCACTGGTCGAAGTACTTTGATAACAAATTAGACGTTTCACAAATTTTCGGTTTATTTTACATATCACAGCTTCCCCTAAATTTCCCAAATACTTGCTATGTCGGACGCATGTCCAGAAAGTAAAATAAGGAAGTTTCCACAACGTAGGTCCTATTTGTTTTTCATTTCGTTGCTCAAAAGATTTGTTGTTTAAAAGGTAATAAAAATTCACACCGTTCAATCTTACTAAACGAGCCCGAGGGTTGTTATACTACAATACCTAAATAAATAAAATGTCTCATTACTGAGAGTAGTGATGAAAACTGCAAAGAAAGGAGCTGATAAAAAAACTAACGTGTAGGTACCCAAAATTGAATATAAAAATCAAAATAACATTAGGTACCTATGTTGGTACTGGTACTTTTTTTGTCAATATTTGAAGACAAATACCTATCTAAGAAAGTATAAGAGATCTTTGATTGCGGTTTGAAGCATATAAAGAAGCTTTGTTTGGTCTTTGAGGTACATGAGTTTGTTTTGATGAATATAAATTTTATCTCCAACATATAGGGTGGAAAATAAAACAGCGCAAATTTTAACAAATTTTGCGGCGTCGCCATTTCTCTCCAAACATTATTTTCTTTTTTTTTACTACGTTCTAGAGGAGAACCTGTAGTTTGTAGTTCAATTGTAAAAAACCACTCGAAGTGTCTCGTTTCAGAAATTAGGGTTTAATTGAAAAACGACACCTTGTTATTTTTCTGCGTTATTCGAAACAACTTCTTTTATTATTGAATGAAATATATACAAGTATATACACTTGGCCAAACATAAAACTGGTACAGGCAATATATATTTTTTAAATTTGCCTAGTGTGAGCCAGGCTTAACAATAAAAAGTCTCTTCTGAAAAACTAGGGTCGGACAGTTTTTGTCAATGTCAAAGCTGGCCAAAAGTAAATCATAGAGAATTTAGAGAAATATATTAGAAGTAAACTACGAGAGAAGTCATTTCCCTGTACTTAACTGGCACAATGTCGACGTTAGAGCCCCTGGTGGCTACGGACAGCAATAAAAGAGTGAACATTGTATGAATGCAGGTTTCTCCTTTACCGACAGTGAAAAGGCGGCTTTTTTGAATAATTAAATTATTAACTTTGATTTTATTTAAGATTTATTAAAAATAAAGTACCTACTGTAAACGCTCAAAACAGTTAATTGCAAAGCAAAACATTTGTTGAAAAAACTTGCTAAAATTTACCGAGCAACTGTTTAGAACGATAACAGAACTTATTTTTAAGAAATCCAAATTAGATGCAAGGAGATTCCTTAAGAGGCCAACAACAAGCCGTTAAAAATTGAGAAAAAGGGTTGATTTCCCGAGACGAGAACTCACTTATTTTGTAATATTTTTTGACCGGATTAGAAAATAATAAAAGATAAAAATCTAAACAATAATGCTGTTGTTTTAGTTTTTCGAAAAAAAAAATTGCAAATTGAAAATATCACGACCTAAATACTCGAAAAAAAGCATCATTTCTATCGCTCGGTACATCCAAACCCATCGCTTTTTTTAAAAAAATGAAACAAGAGCATTGTTCTAAATTTTATTATCTTTTCGAATCTTCTTGATTCACTAAAAAATATTAAGTAGTTTTTGAGATCTCGTCTCAAATTGTAAGCCCTGCAAACACGGAAATTCAAAAATTTTGGCTGCAGCGAGGTGCTGCCTCTGGCGGATTTAATTTCGCACCGGGGTAAGTAAAAATTACACGATGCGAGAGGACTGCAAGGCCAGTTATTAGTTTGTGTAAATAATTATGGTGAATATATTTCATAATGAACTCAAAACGAACAAAGATAACTTTACTAGAATTCAATAAACGAAAGAGGATATCATATAGCAGACTTTATCCAGATAGCATAGTTAAATACAGTTAATTCGAATAAAATCCATCAAAAATACAAGGTTGACTTTTTTTTCAAAAAATCTCGGATACGTCGATTTTTGATTTTAGTGGCCGTTTTTTTGATGAGAATTTCATACATTTGTCAAAACTGACATACCAACAATAAACTAACATGTTTTGATTGTTGATTTGAACCAATCAGATTGGTATTACGTGATAATTTATATTAGTGTAAATTATTGCACAGTAACTAATGCGAGAACTGGTGTTTTGACAAAAAATTTGAATTTTTGATTCATGAAATTTTCTCATAAAATACAGTGTATCCACTTAAGTTCGCAGCACATGGGAAACTTTTTTATTATCAATTTTACGAAAAAAAGTTATCCTTTATAAGAGTTTCTGCTTCTTGAAAAAATAATATCAAACTATAAAAAGTTGAAATAGCATGTACAGGGTGGTCAAAAAATTAAAAAATATACAGGGTATTTCCTAAGTACGTTCCGTAACTTCAGGATGTCATTCCTTACGATATTTTAACAAAAAAAGTTCCCATAAATATGTGACCAGAAATGCGTAGTTTCTGAGATACAGGGTGTCAAAGTTTTAGAAAAAATCGTTTTTTCAGCTCAAAAATTTTTCCATTTTTTTTTTTTTTAATTTGGCAGGTTGATTTGTGATAACGAAAGGTTTTTTTTGACTGAAATATGACTTGCTTAATCTGAAAAAAATATCAAAGGTTTAAAAAAATAGTGATGTGCCATTTTTTTTCTACTTTTACCAAAAAACCCTGCATATTTTCCTGTTTTTTTATCTTCGATATCATTTTGATCACCTGTAACTTTTTTGTTTTTGAAGTTATCAAGGTAAACAAAAAAACAAAATGTAGGGTTAGTAGCCAAGTTTTTTTTCAAATTACACGTAAAACAAAACACTATCAACATTTTGTCATATAAGCCTACATTATATTTTTTCAAATGGAACACCCTGTATATTATGTGTTCGATAGAATATCTTATTCTGATTACAATGATATAGCACACTTCATATTTTGGTCCACTCGTTTTTGACAAATCGGCAAAAATATGAAACTTTCGAAGTGAAACTTATTAGGCGGCGGTCTGATATTTGGGACGAAAATTATTGAGAGCATATAAAAATTTCATATATTTTTGCCGATTTGTCAAAAACGAATGGAACAAAATATGAAGTGTGTTATATCATTGTAATCAGAATAATATGCTCTAACGAACACACATATAATATACCGGGTGTTCCATTTAAAAATAGTACATTAAAATACAAGCTTCATAAGACATGATTTTATCGCACGAGCCCTATATTAGAAAACGAGCCGGAGGCGAGATTTTTAAAGGACGAGTGCGATAAAATGTCTTATGAAACGAATATTTTATACTATTTTTTCTATTCTGGTATTGTTTAATTAAAAAAAAAAACAAATTTTTCTTGGAAATTTTATTCTCATATTTCCTGATTTCATGTTTAGGTTGGTAACATTACATGCCAAATATAGAATTAAGGGCGAGTATTATAAAACTTCTTTGAGAGTTAACTTAAAGTTAATTTTTGAAATTACATGTAATTCAAAAAGTTAACTTTAAGTTAACTGTCAAAGCAGTTTTATAATACTCGCCCTAAATCTTCTATAAAATCGAGAATGACAGTGCGATGGCCATCAGTCAGCCAGTGTTACCAACTTCCGATAAGTGAAAAAGGAGTGCCATAAAGAGCTTCTTTTCGAAACTACTTTAAGTGTCGAAAAGACTTCGATATGAAACCGAAATAAAAAAAATATAATGTAGGCTTATATGTCAAAAAATTGATAGTGTTTTGATGTTTTGTTTCATGTGCAACTTGAAAAAAAACTTGGCTATTAATCCTACATTTTGTTTTTTTGTTTACCTTGATATCTTTAAAAACAAAAAAGTTACAGGTGATCAAAATGATATCAAAGATAAAAAAACACCCGGTACATGCTTTTCTAAGTTTTAATAGTTTAATACTATCTATTTTTTCAAGAAGCAGAAACTTTCATAAACAATAACTTTTTTTTTGTAAAATTGATAATAAAAAAGTTTCCCATATGTTGCGAACTGAAGCGGAAACACGGTACAACTCGTGCAATGGAAATATATTTTCAATTTTTGACAAATTTGCACTCATGCGTTTTTAACAGAAATGGGCACTGAAAAAGCACTGGTGCTCCTTTTTAACTAAAAATGCATCCGGGCAAATTTCCCAAAAATTATCGACAATTTCCATTGCACTCGACATTTAGAATTTCATACATCTGTCAAAACTGACATTCCAACAATAAACTGACATGTTTTGATTGTTGATTTACGTTTTATGCGTGTATCAAATGTCAAATTATTGAAGCAATGTCAAAAAAGAGCGAATCTCGCGCAAGTGAGAATTAGGCTTCACGCGATAATTGGCGCGACACTGGTGTTTTAACATTTTTTGACAAAAAAATTAAATTTTTGATTCATGAAATTCTCTCATGAAAGCTATTTTCGGATTCGAAAAAAGGACGGTTCTAGAACGGTTCAAAACAATGGCACAGTTCATCAATCACCTAAATGACAACGGTTCAGCTATCACAAATTTCAATAATAAACTGTGCGATTGTTTTGAACCGTTCTACACCATTTTAACCTCAATTTCGGAAAAAGTAACTTTTATTTAGGAAAATGTAAAGTCATTTTCGGAAAAAGTCAAATCAATTTCAGAATAACTGAAGTTAATTTCGGAAAAAGTAAATTCAAATTCGGAAAAAGTGAATTCAAATTCGGAAAAAGTACATTCAATTACGGAGAAAGTAATGTTATTTTTTATAGGATAATTTGAATCGATTGAGTCATTTATCTATTTAGAAAATCAAAAAATTTGTCCATATTATATAAGTCTACAAATTGTTTATTATTTTGTTCACTTAATAGTGACATGTGTTTCGTTAATAGGAGCATCATCAGACCGACAAAATAATAAGAGAACCTAATTAAAGTACAAAGTACACAAGTCTTGGTTGGAATCGAACCCATCAGGGTACCGGTTCGACTCGAAGTATACAGGGTGTGAAAAAAATAGTGTACCGGACTTCGAGGGGTGATTATGGAAACTATATACTCCGAGATATACTCTTTCAGAACTGACTTTTTTTTACTATCACCATTCGCTGTGGCATTGAAATGTATGCAAGAATACCAAATTTCAAGGAAAATAGTTTGCCCTTGTTCTTGAAAATAAATAAAATCCATTATTTTCATATACCGTTTGAAGCGCTGTAACTTCTTCAGAGAGCATCTTAGGGCATATGTTCATAGAACCTAATTAAAGTTAAATACACTGACTGGAGGTTTATAGTCACTGCTAAATTTACTGTTCATCAATTCAAATTATTCTAAAAAATAACATCACTTTCTCCATAATTGAATGTAATTTTCCGAATTTTAATTTACTTTTTCCAAAAGACCTGGGGATCATTTTCCAGAATTTTTCCAGAGATTTCCAGACATTATCCAGACTTATCCAGAGCTTTCCAGAGTTTTCCAGATTAATCCAGACTTTATCCAGATTTGTTAAGACTGATCCGGATTCTGGAAAATGATCCCCAGGTCTTTTGGGGCCTTTTTCAGAATTTTTCCAACCCTTTCCAGAAATTTCCAAGTCTTTTCCAGATTTTTCCAGACAATATCCAGACTTATCCAGAGTTTCACAGACTTTATCCAGATTTATCCAGACCTTATCCGGACTTGTACAGACTGATCCAGATTCTGGAAAATGATCCCCAGGTCTTTTGGGACCTTTGGCAGAATTTTTCCGACCCTTTCCAGAAATTTCCGGGCTCTTTCCAGACGTTTCCAGAGAATTCCAGACATTTTCCAGACTTATCCAGAGTTTTCCAAACTTCATCCAGATTTATCCAGACTTTATTCAGACTTCTTCAGACTGATACGGATTCTGGTAAATAATCCTCAGGTCTTTTGGGACCTTTTTCAGAATTTTTCCAACCCTTTCCAGAAATTTCCAAGTCTTTTCCAGACGTTTCCAGAGATTTCCAGACTTTTCCAGACAATAACCAGACTTATCCAGAGTTTTCCAGAGTTTTAGAGACTTTATCCAGATTTATCCAGACCTAATCCAGACTTGTACAGACTGATCCGGATTCTGGAGAATGATCCCCATGTCTTTTGGGACCTTTGGCAGAATTTTTCCGACCCTTTTCAGAAATTTCCAGGCTCTTTCCAGACGTTTCCAGAGATTTCCAGACTTCATCGAGATTTATCCAGACATTTTCCAGACTTGTTCCAGCTCACTTGGCTTGTTCCAGGTTCTTGTTGTGTGTTAATATAAGCGTGTTAAAAAAGTTTCGCTTTTTCGTTTCATCGAGTCTCACATCACTCCCAACGATTCTAAAGAAGTTTTCACTTCAAAATTAATGTTTTCATTTAAAAAAAATAAAGTTAGCTGTCACAACTTGTTTCTGGGTCACCCTGTATACATGATATTACCATCAGAAAAACGGCAACTGAAATCAAAAATCGATGTGTCCGAGGTTTTCATGAGCAATCTCACCAATGTGTGAAATTAACACTTTTCCTTTTTATTTTTCTAGGTTTTCTGGAAGTTCTTTATGTAATAAACGAATAAACATCATCTCTCCCACCCTCGTAACTACGCCACCTCACTTTTTGTTGGTGTAAACATTCAAGTATCTATTTTGCTGTATTTGTATAGGTAAATTTTATTATCTTCGTAATATATTTTTGTGTTTCCGCACATTTCATTCTCCACATTCTTATTTGTTAAATAAAAAGCACAATGTAAATTATAAAACTATTATTATAACTGTATACTTTTTAATTTATATTAAATATGATAGGTGTAATAGTTTTGCCTCCACAAAAGCCCATAGGATTTATTATTCACCTTCCATGCAATTTGATCACACCCTTCCGTTATCTCGGAAATATTTGCCGTAACGTCGTCTATCACGGTCCTACTTTGAACTCGGCGACAAAGAATGAATTTCGCGCGCTTGAATTTGTTGCTGGCCTCTTAAGCGGGTCAAGGAGGTAATTGAACAATACAAAAATTGAGATATCTTCAAACAAACTTATTTTTTTATTCCAATTTTATAAATATACAGTACCTAACTAAAAATGTTTGTATTATAAGTTTTGTGTTTACCTTTTTACTGCATCTCGCATCATCGCAAATTCGAAAACACACTATTACTGGTGTCGGTTTTGTCTAATTAATTAATATTTATGATCACAGAATGTTTGCTCATTTCTCTAATATAAATAATAGACGAAATTTTACGTTATGATCAATGAACTATAGACAAACACTGGAATGCGCACACATTGCCATATCTGCCAAAAAAATGTAGCCATGAAAGACAGATGCCACAAAGGGGAATGTTGTTTTTTTCTGTTGCTCGCTGACATATGACGATTTGGAAAGTTTTGTCATATTTATCTTCACAGGTTTCATCAATTGGAATACGTGTTGGAAGCAATTTCCGCCATTTAATATAATGAGTGCGACAAAAACAGGTATCCCCTCCCCAGCAGCGGCACTAGGCTTCACGTTCGTCAATATGTGTTCGCATTCCAGTTTTTGGTTATAGTTCATTGGTTATGAATGGCTATGTTCACCAGAACCAAAACGGATTGTAAACAGTTTACAAATACCAACAGAATATGTTGGGTAAACTCCTGGTTCTGCTGAACGATTCAAATTTTCAATGATAGAACGTCACCTTCTGAATGACAGGTCACCACACAAAACAGAGTATTGACAATTATAAACACTCTGAAATTATGCTTGCAAAAATGGCGACCGTTTGCAAAACATGTTTGGTTTTAACACAAATTCAACATAGCGTGCAGCAGAACAATCGCAAACCGTTTACCAACGTTTGTATCTGGTGAACGCGGCCATTGTGAGCATTCAGTTTTTGATTGATGGTCTTTGGATTCAATCATTTGTCAAATTTTGTATTTTGTATATGTTAAAAAAAGATAGAACATTTTCGGGCAAGTTGCTGACAAAGACAAATTAAACCGAGTTGTCAGAAACGATCGAAGTAATTAGTTCAATAATCTGCCACACCATGCGAAATACGCTACGGATATGTGCACAAACACACTTCCAGATTGTTACATTAAACAAACGTCTCTTGTAGTTTACTACTATTATATTTCTCTATGAAGTAAATGCAACATGTTTTTATATTATTGTCACGGCTTTGGGGTGCGTGACGAAATCTTGAGTTCGTTGTTCGTTTATTCCAAAATCAAAGTCCAATTAACACAGTATTAATTTTATTCCACGTAACTATACACTCTGTCCTCTGACACTAATTAGTAATTACTTTCATAACTAACTTAACAACTAAAATCTTTACAACTCTTAACAATAATCACTATCTAACTCATATCACAGTCAAACTTAAACTTGAACTTACAAACCAATGCCGGCCTTTTCATATATCCCTAAATATATTCATGAACGATCTAGAATACACGCTATAACTAGTCTTCTAGAAAACCCTGCAAGAATCGCGCTATATTGGATTCTTCGATTCTTGACATCCTGGCGGCGTAACACTGCCGTAACAATGCAATGCCGTGTAACAATCTTCCCGATCAACTTCCCGCTCATGATATTTCGTTAATCTGTCTAGATGTGCAACTTTCATCCTACTCCTGGTGTTGCGCTGGACTCGATAAACCAAATCATTGATCCTCTTGATTATTCTGTAGGGTCCTTCCCATACTGAAGACAATTTCGGCGATACTCCTTTCTTTCTAGCTGGATTATACAGCCACACCAAATCGCCTTCTTGAAATCCGGCTGAATTGGCTTTCGAGTCGTATCTAGTGTTCATTCGGTCACTGGCCAGCTGAATATGCTCCCGAGCAAAATCATGGATACCCAGAAGTCGTGCCCTTACTTCGTCGGCATAATCTCGGATTTCTTTTCGTTCTTCTTCAGGTATCCCAAGCATCAGATCGCAAGGTAACCTGAGTTCTCCTCCAAAAACGATTCTGGCTGGACTTTCACCTGTTGACTCGTGAACAGCTGCTCTGTTAGCCATTAAAAATGGAGGCAAGTTCTTTTTTCCAATCACGCTGGTTCTTTGTGACCATTTTTGTCAGGTGTTCCTCTATGGTCTTATTAAATCGTTCTACCATGCCATCAGACTGTGGATGTAAAGGTGTTGTCCTTGTCTTACGAATTCCCATGATCTCACAAATTTTCTTGAAGATGGCAGATTCGAAATTTCGTCCTTGATCTGAATGTAACTCGAGTGGCACACCATGACGACTAAAAACTTCGTCCACTAGCACCTGGTCAACAGTGATGGCTTCTTGATTGGGAATAGCGAAAACTTCTGGCCATCTACTGAAGTAATTCATGATAACTAAGATGTATTTGTTACCACGTTCTGACTCTGGGAGCGGTCCGGCTACATCTATCGCTATTCTTTCAAATGGAAGGCCGACGTTGTACTGTTTCATTTGCCCCCGAGATCTTAGTTTAGGGCCTTTACTGGTAGCACAGATGTCGCATTTTCGGCACCAGTTTTTAACGTCTTTATGGTAGTGAACCCAGTAAAAATGTTCCCGAATTTTGTTCAAAGTCTTGTTAACTCCGAAATGTGTCCCTGAAGTCTGAAGTTCCGTCGTGTATTTCTTTCAATACATCTTCCACTCGGTTTTTTGGGATAACCAGTAGGCCTTAGTGGATTCCAATCGGCACTTTCCCAAACTCTTTTGAGCAAACCATTTTCTACGGCCAGAGAGTTCCACTGGGCCCACAACGCCTTGTAAATCAAGCTCTTGTTCGACACTTCCCTCCATTCTGGCCTACATTCTTCATTTTCTTTAAGATGTAGAATTTGCCCGATATCTTGGTCTGCCTTATTTGTTTGGTAGTCCATTTTTCTGAGTCCTGTGGCGGCAGTGATCCATACATAAGACCTAGCATTGAGTTTCCTCGATTTACAATTAATCCAATAAAATAATATGTATATAAATATAAAGTGTAGGTATTCGCGACTGGCCAGTTAGTTAAAAATAGAAGATATTTTTCTGGGGTATCAGTCTAGGGCTTAGTATGTCAGAATTCAGAATGTAACAATTTTTGAAAACGTATGCAAAATTTTCCTGCAATTGATATTTTTCTAATTTCAAACACGTAGCAGTAAGTAAACTCTGCTTTTAATATTTACCTGTATACATAATTTTCTCCTTTTTATGTAGCCCTGAAGAAGAAAATAAAAATTTTCGGAAGCTAGGCGTAGCTCAAAAGTTTTGAGTATTTCATTTAGCGCTAGACTGATACCCCAGAAAAATATCTTCTATATATGAATATTAATAGAAGGTATTTTCTGGGTTATCAGGGCTATATAAAAGTCTCAAAGCTTTTATCGCTGATTTCGTTAATCGATAAAAGATATGTCAACATGTGTTTTTTCTTTTTCTTCTTAGTCAAAAATTGACGGAGATACAACGCTATGAAATATGCCTATGACGTCACTTATCATATAAATTAGTGACGTCGCACATGCTCAGTATATCTATATATACAGAACTTAATATTTGTATAACTTCCAAAATAATCATATTTTGGCAAAATAAAAAAATAGTCTGTTTTTTTTTAAAGATAATTCTCCAAGTCAAAAATTTAGTAACTATGTTGGCAACACAAGCCTTTTCTACATAAAAAATTTGAAAGCATTGACAATTTTACATTGTATTACCAACAGAATGTCATTTTGACTTTTATCTTTAAAAAAAAAAAAACAGACTTTACCCTTTGAACTTTTTTTGACTCCGGTAGTAACGGGTTTTTATGCTAAAGTCCGTGGACGAAAATACCTCATGGATATAGCCGTCGACAAAAAATTTATATCCCTGAACGCGTTGTCTCGCTGTTGCACCTTTGCACTGAAAAAAACTTAGCGCACCCTTTACATCATAAGTTCTAAAGTCCTTCAAAATTTTGCCCCACATTGTGAGCTTTTCACAAGGTTATACACAAATATCAAATATCTGTCAAGAAATGACACGCAAGTGTACCAACTTTGGCAGGTTCATAGACGCGTTTACCACAATTCAAAAGGTAAAACGTCCCTACAAGCGTATCGCGCATATGTCTTTCCGTCCATAACCGTTACATAAGTATGTCTTTGTCAATCTTCAGGAGATGGGTCTATTAACTATGCTGCTTTCAAACCTTACGCTAGGGAATTCTTTGTCTTTATTCATTGCTTGTGGTCTGACAAGGATATAAGTACGGTTGATATTCAACTTGACGTAGCTTCACAACTAATCGATTTTAAGAACGCTTCATAAACCGAAGTTTCGCGACGAACTTCTTCCATGATTTCATGAACACAAACGCTTTCGCGAGAAACCATGACGTCATATTGAACGTTATAGTTCGTCGGAAGCATGGACGCAGCTTCTAGCAAGCGTTCCAACCCATGACGTCACAAGACGAACTATGGTTCGTCCTTGGATGAACTACATTCGTCCCGAAAATACGGTTATAGGTATGAAGTTGTTTGAGTTTTTGATTGACAAATAGGTTGCACGTCACGCGGTACTCTTCCTCCCCTTTTTATCCCGTACAAATAAGAAGGACGGATTGGGATTGCTATACGTAAGTCTAACATGATTTGGTACGTTTTGCCACGTCATGCGCAATAAGCGTGCTGCGTCTTTTATAATCTAATGAAGTTTTCGTATACTTACCTCTCTGTTCAGCAAAATAGATATAGGTCTATTGTTCTAACCAAAAACTAAAGTCTGTTTTTTTATTAAAGATAATTCCCCAAGTCAAAAATTTAGTAACTACCCAAGTAACATTATTAGCTTTAAAAAAGTGTTAAGAGTTACTATAAAACCTAGAATAAAAATATTTTATAAAGCCATATTGCCTTAGCAACCATTAAAGAACCCTCTTAAAGTTCTTTCAAGACTGCAAGGGCCCACCCCTAAGATTGCTTTAACAGCCTTTTATAAAACCCTATTGAAGCTTTAAGGTTTCCAAAGGCAAAGTTTTATAGCTATGCAGACAGCGTCCATAAAACTTATTCCAAGTCTATGATAAAACTATTAGGCCGCCTTGAAAAGCCAAATGGAAGAAATGAAGTACAAATGGAATTTTTTAAAATAAAAATGGCAACAAAATTTATATTCTTAAAACTTAAGGGGCTTAACCAAACTTTATCAATTCTTCTATACTTCGCCATAATTTCCAACAAACATAATTTAAACTTACATCTGTAATGGACGATCTATGATTACTATGAGTGGTATTACACTAAATATAATTCGCAGATAGACGTGATTTTGCATTGAAATTTATATACAAACCCAAGTTTACTGATGAAAGTGTACTTGAAAGGTTCAAATAACTCGTGGGCCTTGAAAAAACCCTAATTTTGACAAAAATAAACTCAACCGAAAATGAAATGGGACCTCAAAATATCACTATATTTGGAAAGCTGCAACTTTTGTAATTTCTTTAGTACAAACTTTAACAAATAGAGTAACAATACTAAAACAGAAACAAAACAAAAATGAAAAGAATTGAGAAGAATACTAAGTAAACCAAAACTAATAACTTATTGCCCCTCCCCCATCTCTATTTTGAAGCGCCAGGGCATGCAAGAAATTGAAGTGTTTATGAATTGACCTGGAACTTCCTCCCAAATATCATTGATCATGGTTTCAAACTCGTCTAAAATTTCCGGCTCTCTTTTTGCGAGTACCAAGTTTATCCAATTTCAGACGTGCGCAATTGGATTCATAGCTGGTGATCCGGAAGGAAGTTCCAGTCGATTCTCATTTTGTTCTTGTAGATATTCATTAACAAAACTTGCTCGATGAGGGCGTGCATTATCGTCTACAAGGACAAAATTCTCAATAGTTCCTAGCATGCGGAAGGAGATGATTTTGTTCTTGCAGCCGATAATGCACGGCCCCATCGAGCAATTTTTGTTAATGAATATCTACAAGAACAAAATGAGAATCGACTGGAACTTCCCTCCGGATCACCAGATATGAATCCAATTGAGCACGTCTGGAGTTGAATGAAGTTGGTACTTGCAAAAAGAGAGCACCAACCGGAAAATTAGACGAGTTTGAGGCTATGATCATTGAGATTTGGGAGGAAGTTCCAGCTCAATTTATAAACACTTCAATTTCTATGGGGGAGGGGCAATAAGTTATTAGTTTTGGTTTACTTAGTATTCTTCTCAATTCTTTTCATTTTTGTTTTGTTTCTGTTTTAGTATTGTTACTCTATTGGTTAATGTTTGTATTAAAGAAATTGAGCCCTTCTTGCACGTCACTGCTACTTATTTCTTCTCCCCACCCCTCCTCCACCGCCTTAATCCCTAATTAAGCACCAAAATAAATTTAGAAACATACATTTCTTGAAATGTAAGCCTCTATACGCACGCCACTGGTAGGTACCTACTGGAAGTGAAGAGTTTCATTTTGGTCCTATCTCTGCTTATTCCTCCATTTTTTTCTCCTCCTCTTCCTAAATGAATAAAAGAATTTAAAAAAAAAATCATATTTGACAAAAACAGCTATATCTCCATAGCAACGTAAGATATCATAAAAATTGCAAAAACGTCTAGAGATGTCCATCTAGTGATCCACCCTATACATAAAGAATCACTACACTATGCGTCATTATTTCCAGATTCTGCGATGAATTTCTCAAATTTTGCATGCTGACAAATTCAGCACCCTGTATATAAGAAAGCTTCGGCCAAAAGCGGATCCGCCACCACTGAAAAAAGTATAAAGTTAGGGCTTCCCAACACTAGTTTGAAATTTTCAGCTTTCCAAATATAGTAATATTTTGAGGTGTCCCATTTCATTTTCGGCTGAGTTTATAAAAATACTAACCAATAATGTGTCAATTTTTTTACACGTTTTATAGATATTCGAAGCATAAATATGATGAATCAATTATAATAAGCTGTAAAATCATAATTACAATACCAGATTCAACAAAATACCTGAAAATAAATAGTGAATATATTTTTCTACAAAATGGATTCCATTCAAACGCGTTCAAATGACAATCAAACATGGCGAAATAGTGATAAAGCTAACAGTTCTTTTTATTATATACCACAAATCTAAATTGCGTAAAAATAGGCCTGCAAACCTTGGATTATTTGTTCTTAAAGCTATTTTGCTTTAAAGCGTGTGATTCCTAGAGCTCCTGGTGGATAAAACGGCTCTATAAAACCTACATAAAACTCGAAGTTATTTGTCTGAAACAGGTTGTTAGGGCTGCTTTCAAATTTTTATGCTTCCATCTGGCGGAGAAGATTCAAACTCTTTCAATGCTCTCGTGATCTTGGAACCTGCTTAGTGCGTTGAGAGGGTTTGGATCTTCTTAGATATAGCATAAAATTTTGAAAACATTAGGCTTTTTCGGAAACGCTGATCCAGATCCGATTATTCTCATTAATCCGATCACCAGCTGTTTGTTTTCTATCTTTCCGAAAAGGCCTTTTGTAAGTAAACCACCCTAACCACCTGTTTTTTGTTGTGGACTGAAACAAACCATTACGTTACAGACACGGCCTTACAGACCACAAATAAGATTTTGTTAGGTTAAAATAAGATTTCAAAATATTAATTTTATTGAACGGTAGATGTCGCCTGCTACTTTCACGTGCTACATCACATCCCAGGAACTTTAAAAAAATTGAGATTCAACGCAGCTTCTTTACCCCCCTTCTTAAACCCAATTAAGTTTAAAAAATTCTTTCTGGTATCGGAGAAACGTATGAAGTTTAGAGACATCTTTTTTTGAAGCCTGAAAGGTTTATCGATCTTCGGTTTTATTGCAGTTTTAAGCTTTACTTTTGCACTCCCTTCATACAGCTGAATTCCTTATTCGTAGGTTAAGATAAAGCAGAACGGTTTCCAGATCTTTCTTAAAGTAAAATAGCTTTAAGCTAGAAATGTTTGCAGCGTTATTACGGCTACTTTAAAACTATTCGCGTTTTCAATGCTAAAAGGCTGTAATATTAGGTGATTACAATGTTGTTACAGCTCTTCAATAAAACACAATAGTTTTAAAATAGTAAGCTTCTAATTTCACATTCTTAAAGCTTTCATATAACCTAGATAATGCCAAAAAGCATTTAAAATGTTACTTGGGTATGTTGGCAACACAAGCCTTTTTACATTGTATTGCCAACATAATGTCATTTTGACTTTAATCTTTTTAAAAAAACACTTTACTTCGCGCACACTCATGAAAAAAATATATAAAATAAGGGCATTAAGTTGTAATGTTTTGCCTGGGAAACCCGCTAGTTATATTTTTCACTTTCTCATTACATACATATCACTGTCGTTTATGATCTGACCTTTATCAATAGATAATTTCAATTCGACAATGATTGGCACCAAAGTAATAACGTATCTAGTTATAACACATTTAATAATTTATGACCACAACTTTTTTTTTGTTAATAGCCAACAGCTATAGCAATGAGACATTATACGTTTTTGTTTATATTTCTCCTTATGATACACCGAATTTATTGTTACCTCCACAATCCTTTATCAAAAAATGGTACCTAGGCATTTCAAAACAATCCAAAATAAGTTTAAATGTTTTTTTTTTTTAGATGAACTATCAAATCTTCGTAATGATAACGGAGGAGATCTTGCAACAGCTATTTATGATGTTATGAAAGACTTGCCAGAAACAACTGTTGCAATATTATTTAAAGAAATTGGTAAGTTATTTCCTTTAAAAAACTTTAACCAAGTAGCAATTTTTTTTAGATATTACTCTACTAGGATCTATGTTACATAAGCTTGAAAATGGGCATATTTCTATTGTCCTATTTAATATATCTTCATTTGACATAGAAACTAAGGTGTGCACATTTGTTGAAATATTTCAAATCAAATTTAAACTTTGTTTTTTAGTATTTTGAATACTTATCTTATCATGCCAAGAACTACTTACCACTTACATCTCTCTTATTTGGTTCTCCAAAATTTCATGAGCATATCATTTTACAGGTAGGTAACTAAGTGCCACTTCTTCTTTCCAATCGTTAGTGGAAATTTAATTAGGGCATTTATTTTCAGATTCAAACTAACAACTGCATTAGACGAAATCTAATTTATATTTTCAATTGGGGAAAGGAGCCATTTAGACGATATTTTTTGAAAAATATCCATAATGCAATGAGAATTTTGGCAATTACTAATCCTAGACCTGACACGTAAGATATATTGTTCAATTGACGATTAGGCTTATAAAGACTCAGTATTAGAAAAAATATACAGCCAGGGCCAGGCTACTAGACATATATGGCTTCAATGGGACAAGTTGACTGATACCCATTTCACTTCAGGATCGGCACGATGGATCATTGATCGTTCCTGCGTGTTATTAAAATTCGTGTATCTTCGACAGCTTGGCTAATTCGTCTTATCACTCCCTATGTATCTAGTACGTTGGTCCCTTCTCTATACATATATCTACATAGTTGAAAAATTTTAAAGATTAGAATGATGAAAAAGAGTAAAGGAAAATATTAATAATTGGTTAGTTTGTTGTAAATATTAATGCAACATTAACTATCTTTCTTTTGAAAAGTTATGCTGAAAGATAAATTAATGCGATAAATTCGCAAAAATAGTTAGTACCTATGTTTTATTTATGCAGAAATGAGAGAAGCCTTTTGTAAACAATCTTTCAATGATTTTGGATAAAGTGAAAAGATGTGCAATTGATGGACGATAGTTCGAAGCTTGGTCCTCATCACCCCTATTTCTCAAATCGTTACCACGCTCCTTGGGAAATATTTTTGGTTCTAGCAAACCGCTTGCTAGAACTTCACGTAATTTTGAATGAAGAAGTGATTTTCCGAGAATTATTTTAGGTGTGACGATGCGTTCTTTGCCGATGTACCCAAGATTTCAGTGAATAGTATTACCAAAATGAATTTTGCACGAAAAATTGTAAGTTACGCGGATGCCACTGCAATATTTCACGTACTAGTGACTCTTATCACACCCTCAAACTGACTATTGGAATAGATTTTTTTAAAATTGCTAAATGGCTTGCTACAAATAAACTTTCCATAAACGTGGCGTAAATAAAATATTCAAGCTTTGCGTCCTATGTCATGTATCCCTGTTGGGGTGTCTTCGTTTGTTTGATGGGGATCATGTGATCGGATCCTTGGATGAAAATTAAATTTTCCCAGGAAGAACCATTTTCCTGCCTTGATGGATCGAAAATGACGTGTTTTAGTAAGATAGTAGAAAAATAGTATATTTTTTCATCTTAAAGTGTTTACCTCACTGGATTCATCAGCATATAAAGTGTCCCCCATAATGTTCGCTAACCGCTACATATGGGATTTTTTTTTATTTGTAGGACTTGGAATTTTTTGTTATGTGCTATCGATCCTGCATGTCCGATTACCTGAAATTACATTTTGACATCGATCACGTGATCATTGTTGTCGCGGCTAATTAATGAGCAAGTTAACAAGTCAGCAACCGAGGGTTGGTTTTAAAAAAATGACTTTATTAACAATTCGAAATTATTACTAGCGAAAGCACGTTACAATAAAAGTTATACGTATAATAAATTTCAACTGACTAACTATCCTAAGAAAATACATATATTTATAATAAGCTGAAAAGCAGAATAAGCATTTTAAATGAGCCTTAGCAAATAGACGTGATATAACTCCTCCCTTCTTAGCTTCAACTTTCACGCTAGCGGGGGAGTTGAATACTCCGGTTTTCTTCTGGAACGGGGGTGGACCTCTTCTTCTTCATGGCAGCTTTTACATATTTCATGTAGACCAAGAAGATACAGGCAATAACGATGAGGACATATATAAGGATTGTCCCAAGGCTGGGCAAACTATTGATTTCGGTGAAGCTCAGTTATGGGCGTATGTTCATTACTTCTTTGCTCAATTGGTGAAGGTCGTCTAACTTCAAATAATTTAGATGTCGACTTAGATTGAGGGTCGGCATCATGGCGAGTGTATTTGGTATGTCAGGAAACAGTATCGGTTGAATATCGGTCTTGATTGTCCTATTTTCATTGATGACTATTTTGGAAGCGGTGGCCACTTGGCAACCAATTGGTATTTGGAGCATAAATGTTCCAATGATGATTTGTACTTCTTTTTGTTGAAAGCACTTGAGTTGGATGGCTTCTTTGACAGGAACAACCAATATCTATTGATTGGAATCGTCCAATCGATTGATGATAATTTGCGGGACTTCAACGTCGGTTTGTTCGCAGGTGGAGGTATTTTTGTCAGAGTGGAGTAGTTTAATTTCGCATGGGCTGTCTTCTTGGATTTTGTGAATGTCTTCTTTTCCACAAATATGGAACTTCGGAGTGACTTCTTGACATTCTTGGCCATAGTATGTGTAGTGCAATTTATTTTTCAGCAAGAATTTATTTCGCGGTAAGACAACCTTAAACTGACTGAGAAAGTATTGGAACCGAATATAAATGAAAGTAATCAAAAATTTCCGAATACATTATTGGTATATGTATTAGGTAAGTTATTCTATTATTAATGACAAAAGATTCCAGTTCAATTATTTTTTCAAAAAGTAAAGTATTTTCCAAAGTAACCGTTAGGGGCATTTGTTCAGAACTTAAACGCTGTTGAAGTTTGTTTAATTCATGATAAAGGTCTTCAGTTTTTATTATGCTTGGATGCATAATTTTCAATTTTGAAAAAGTTAAGGAATTTTCTATATCTTGTAAAATAGAGTCAATTATCTCATAGATATTGACTATTTGATTTATTATGTCTTTGATATAGAGGGAATTTTCTCTATATGCTGCCTTCTCTTCCATGTGTGCAATTTGGTTAATTCTTGATTCTAGAAGTTTTTCGTTGTGATTAATTTGTTTAATAGTTTGGTTAAATTTTTCGATTACTGTTAGAGAAAGCGAGTTTTCTTTCAGAACACTTTCTTGTAAACTATTTTGATTGTTTTGTAATTCCCCAATGATATGCTCGTAACGTTCTCCGTCAGATGCGTCTAGGTTTCCAGTTACACATTTGAATATTGATCCTAAGCCATTAATTAATCCTCTTTTGATTCTTTGTGGCTGAGGAATAATCTCTGATATTTTTGTATCAATTCTATTCTGTGTTATTTTCAACAAATTTATGTAATTGCTAATGTCTTCAGAATAGTCTTGATGTCCATTAAGAAGGTTTGTAATATTATTAGATATCACGTGAAGCTTATTTATTTCACGTATTATTGGGTTCAAGTCATAATAATGTATCAGGGTGTAGGTGTAATCTTTGATTTTCGCGTACCCTAATTTGACTGGAATTATGCCAGGATTGTCATCCAGTTTTCTGATGACTATTTGTTCTTGAGTCCCAAACGCGCAGGCAAAGAAACTGAAATATAATATTTATTGTTATAAAGCTAATAAGCAAGCGTATGATATAAAATGCATTTAAAATAGTTAATTAGAGTGATTGTAATATAATATTTTATTCTAAAAACTAGGTGTCAAAACTATATTTATTTCTCAAGGGACGTTTAATGTTACCCATGTGTACTTTTCCGTGGGAGGTCGTTGCTATTGTTTCACGTACTGGGTCAACGGTTTCAACTTGTGTCTGAGGTGTAAACTTATCTGCTAGTTTTTGACGTGTATGCTTTTTAATGTATATTTTTTGTTCTGGGTGGAATAATGTTGGTTTATCGGAAGTTTCATTAATCTTTTCTATGATTTTTTTTTTCTGATTTATAAGTTTTTCATTGATGGTTGAATATAAGAGTTTAGACTTATTTTTATGTTCTGTGACATAATCTGTCAATAAAAGTTGGTCTAATTTTAGGTCAAATGGCTCGTTTGGGCTAATGTGTCCTGAAATAACATCTATTGGCTTGAATTTAGTCACCGAATGAATGGTGTGATTATATGCTAGGATTGCATATTTCATTTTTTGGCTGATAGGTGTCTTCAGGAAGCCACGATTATTTAGAATTCTTACTTGTTCGGATAAGGTGGAGTGTACCCTCTCGATAACACCGTTAGAATGGGGGTGCTCGGGCGAGCAAAAATGAATTTTTATTTTATGAAGTTGTAATAGTTCTGTGACCACTGTATTTTTAAATTCAGTTCCGTTGTCTAAAATGATTTTGGATGGAACACCGTGATGTGAAAAGAACGATATTAAATTATCGCTAATTTCGGTGGCTGACAATGAATTTAGGGCGTAAGCTTGTGCGTACTTGGAAAAACTGTCAATGATTGTGAGAAATTTAACTTTATCTAATGTATATGTGTCAAGGTGAATGGTTTCAAAAGGTTTGGTTGCCGTGGGTGTAATATTCATTTTCATGTTTAATGGGTGTCGTTCGTATTTACTTCGTTGGCATATTTCGCATTCATTTATGTACGATTGAATAGACTCTTTAAGATTTGGCCAGTAATACTTTTCCTTAATACGCATTTCGGTTTCCTCGATTCCGCGATGGTTCGTCTTACTCTCATGGTAGTTCTGTATTATTTCCGGTATACTTTGTTTGTCTACTATGTCGATTAATTTTTTCAAACATCTTTTAATTCTAATCGAAGGCCATTAAAAATTTTTCCTAACCACTTCGCAGAATGGTTCATATGTATCTGAGTTCTCGAAATAAGCATAGTATAATTTACCTGGCACAATGTTTTCTTTTATAAAATTAATTGTATCATTTTCAAAATCATTTTCTGATATTTGAACTAAAAATCTTCTCTTCTTTTCAAATAAAATTAGTCGTTTTGTTTTGGCAGGTGAGTGCATGACCTTTGTGACGATTATTTGATTTGCTCCATAGTTAACAGCAGATTCTTTAATTGGAATTCCAACAATAGGGTCTTGTTCAGCATTAGTATGGATAGTTTCGTCATCGTCTTCAGCTGTTCCTTCGAGGTCAGGTTGCGCCATAGTTGATATTTGGTCTAGGTTCTCAATCTCTTTGCTGGTCGTTGGATTATTTTCCATTCTAGCTTCTTCCTCTAATTCTTTATTGAATTCTTCAATATATGATACTAGATTCGATATATTGTCGGTTTCTTTAGTGTGTAATTCAATACGGCTTAGGGCGTCTGCATTTGTATTGAGTTTACCTTTTATATAAATAATTTGGTAATCAAACTCTTGTAGTTTGATTCGCCAACGTACCATTTTCGATGTGGGGTCTTTATAATTGAAAAGCCATTGCAAGGGCTTATGGTCCGTTATGATATTGAATTTTTGTCCATAAAGGTAGGGTCGGAAGTACTTCGTCGCCCAGATAAGACACAGGCATTCTTTTTCAATAGTGGAATAATTTTGTTCTGAATCATTCAAGGTGCGTGATGCGTAGGCTATGGGCAAATCTTGTCCAATAGGCCCTTGTGATAACACAGCTCCTAGGGCTACGTTACTAGCATTACATGTTAGATTAAATGTCTTCGAAAAGTCTGGGTATTGTAGTATAGGTTCATTTACAAGTAATTTTTTGCAATTTTCAAAACATTCAATAAATTCTTGGTTGTGTTCAATCTTTGCACCTTTCTTCAAGCATTTCGTGAGGGGTTTTGTGATTTTTGCAAAATTATCTATAAAACGTCTATAATATCCGAGTAGTCCGAGAAAGCCTTTGATATGTTTTGTTGTTTTTGGAATTGGGTAATTTTTAATGGCTTTGATTTTGTCTGGATTTGGTCGTACTCCTTCTGGTGTCACTATATGGCCTAAATATGCTACTTCTCGTCTGAGGAATTCACTTTTATCCAATTGAATTTTGAAATTGGTTTCACGTAGTCTTGGAAAACCAATTTGAGTCGTTCTAAGTGCTCTTGTAGTGACGTGGAAAATATAATAATATCGTCGAGGTATACAAGACATTTTTCGTTCTGGATTCCTCGTAATATACTGTCCATGGTCCTTTGGAACGTGGCGGGGGCGTTCTTCAGTCCAAACGGCATACGAAGAAATTCGTAATGGCCATTCTCCGTATTGAATGCGGTTTTCTGTATGTCGTTCTTATTCATCTGTATTTGATGAAATCCGCTGGCCAAGTCCAATGTAGTAAAATATTGTCATTTTCCTAATTTGTCTAATAAGTCGGTTATATTCGGTAGGAGGTATCTGTCTGTTATAGTTTTTGCATTAACGCCACGAAAATCTACTACTACTCTCCATTTCTGCTTTCCAGAAGGGTCCGCTTTTTTTGGGACCACCCAAATTGGCGATGACCAGGAAGAGTTGCTTGGGCGAATGATTTTTTGGTCTAACATTTTTTTCATCTGTGATTCGACTTCCTTTTTATGTATAAAAGGGTATCTATAGGTTTTACTATATACCGGTTGTTCATCAGTGGTTTAAATTGAATGCCTTATTTCACTTGTAAATGTCAGTGACATGTTTTCTTGATAAAATATATCTGAGTATTCTTCACATAATTTGATGATTTTCGATTTTTCTTCTGCATTCAGATGATCGGTGCGAATTTGAGAACAGTCAAAATTGGGTTTGTAATCAAGTGAGTCTTCGAAATTATTTAGATTTATTTTTTCCAATTCTTCTCGATAAAATGGTTCTACCTTAAATGGTTGGGAAATATCAAGGGTTATTGGTTTACAAGTGTTATTCAAAATGCTAGTAATAGCATAACCATTTTTTGCGATACTCAGCGAGTTTGGAATTTCGCAGTTATGTATCCTCTGGTAGGGTATAATAACCTCGCCGTCTTGTATATCAGTTTCAATTTTCACAAGTTGTTCAACTCGAGGAGAAATAGTAACATTATATATTGATGTGTCAGTTTTATGGAACTGCAACTTAATTCTTGCATGTATCAAAGTTAATATTGCATGTATCAAAGTTAATATTGGCTTGCAAGTTTTTAAGATTATCAAGCCCTAATAAACCATCGAATATGTTGTGAAATTTAAATAGGTAGAATTTTAGAGGTTCATTATGTGGTAAATTAAAGATTTTAGGTGCGGGTATTTGAGCACTGTTTTTCAACAATCAGCACACAAGCTGATTGTTGAAAAACGGTGGAGACAATAAATGGGTCATCAAATATATTATCCGGGTATAATTTTTGAGCTAGTTCAGGATTTATAAATGATCTAGTGGAACCGCTATCTATTAAAATTTTTAAATTGTGTTCTGGGAATATAATGTATGGACGCTCGCTTGTAGAAGCATTATTCAACGATATTATTTCGGGTGTTAAGTTTGGGGATTTTCCGAGGCATGATTCAGAAAATTTGCGTTATCGTAAGAGTAACCAGTTGCATTATTGTCATCAGCAGACTCAGCATATTGGGTGTTATAATTAAACTCGGAATCATATAGTTGGTCAAAATTAGATGAATCGTAGTATAGGGATTCTGGGTCACTTTCGTTAATGTCAACATGAGGTTCGTTAACGTCGTCAACTACGTTCGTATTATATAGCTCTTCAGCTATGAAATTACTTGGTTGGTTGGACTGGAAATAATTTCTAGAAGGTTGTTCAGCATTGGCATTGAAGGTTTGCCTCGAAGTTGTTGACATAGGAATAGGTTTTGGGAAAGTTCTATTTTGATTGGGCTTAAATACTTTTGTTGAGTTTGTGTTGGATTTATTTTTGAATACTTGGGAATTTGTAGGGAATCTTTGTGGGATTTTGTTAAAATTTGGTTTCACAGCAATAGGCTGAGATGGAAATGTTGGCTTAGCCGTAAATAAATTGTTAGATGTTTGGCTATTAAATCCTGGGTTGAAATGTGTGTTTCTAAATTGTGTGTTTGTTTTATTGTGTTGTATGGTTTTTTGTGTATGAGGTTTAGAAAAAATCTGAAAATATTGAGTGTTATACTCATCAGTAACAAATTGTAGAGCTTGCGGAAGGTCTCGTGGACGCATGCAACGAATTGTCGTGCCTAATGGTTCCCTTAGGCCCGATAAGAATGTTTTTAAAGCTAAATCATTGTATAAATTACGTTTCAGCAATTTTGCAGCGTCATTTGTTTCATGAATATCCACGTAGGAACATAAAAGATTTAAAATATGTAAAATACGATCGTAATATTGGCTAGGTTTTTCACCATTTTGTTGCCTAAGCATTACTAAATCTCGATTTAAACAAGCTCCATCGCGCTGGTTAGCAAAATGCCTGCTCAAAATAGTTTTAAGTTGGTCCCAAGTTGTTACATTTTGGGTTCCCAAAACTAATTTTGCGTTACCGGTTAATTTACCGATTATCGAGTTCAGCAAGTAAATGTTCTGAAAACTATCTGGTTGAGCAGCGTTATAGAAAGCATCAATGAGGCTTTTACATACTGATTTCCATCAAATTGTGGTACACAACTAAGGTAGGTACTCTGGCTTGAAATGAGCCATACTGTTAGAGTTTAAATTCGGAACAATGCAAATGTTTTGATTATCAAAAGATGTGCTTTCGGCACCGTTACTTTCAGAAAATGTTCGATTAATTATTCTAATTAAATCTTCCGAATCAGAAGATGAGTCAGTTGAAGGCGGTAATGATAAATTATTCAATTTTTCAATTATTTCATCTACGTCAGGCATAAGTTAAATTGCACTTACAGACTGAATAACAAGAATTTCATTGCTATAAGTCCCAGAGGTTTGGTTGGCGATATAGTCCTTCCAAATGGTTCTTGGTCCTTGCGAGATTTGGACAATTTGGTTCCAAACTCCGATTACTTCGAGGTAAGTCCGTTTTTTCCGGTTAGTCCGAATACCGAAGAACCGATAAACAGTCCCGAAAAACACATCCTACCGACTGCGCCAGTTAACAAGTCAGCAACCGAGGGTTGGTTTTTAAGAAATGACTTTATTAACAATTCGAAATTATTACTAGCGAAAGCACGTTACAATAAAAGTTATAAGTATAATAAATTTCAACTGACTAACTATCCTAATAGTCCGGGGGCCGAGGACCTTTTTTCCAAATCATTAATAACAAGCTAGTTTTTTCAATGCAGCTTCATTTCACCGAGACGCCCAACTTTTTTCTCTTCGAAAATTGCGAAAACAGGTAGCTAACATACTGCGCAGGTGTAAAACATGTCGATTTGGTGACTATGAAAATTTAATTAATAACAGTTAGTTTTTCAGCTAAATGTTGAGATAATTTTATGAATAATTTGAAACAACATTTGTCGGACAAAATAAAGGGTTTGGTCTACGATGTCCCCCCCCTCAAACATGTAGCAATTACGTTGCATAAAAAATGATTAATAACAAGTTGATTTTTTCAATGTAGGTTGGTAAATATTATTACAATTAAATGGTCACACTGTCCTACAAATAAACAGGTAGCTATTTTCAGTCCTACACTCAAAAGTTGTCGATTTCACGATTTAACTTTTTTCATTAATAACCGGCTAAATCTTCGTATCTTCATTTTGATAAGACGCCCAAATTTTCTGTTGCGAAAATTCCAAAAACAGGTAGCTAACAGAGTGCGCAGGTGGAAAACATGTCTATTTGGTGATCATAGAAATGTAAATAATAACAGTTACTTTTGTAGCTGAATGTTGAGATAGTTTCATAAATAATATGAAACAACTTTTGTTCGACAAAATAAATGGTTTGATCTAGGCTGTCTCCCTTCTCAAACATGTAGCAGATACGTTACATAATAGTTATTTGTGCAACCAGTTGGGAAAAGCACTATTTTTCGTAACGAACTGATTTCTGCGGAACGAGCGAAGCGAGTTCCGCAAAAGGAAGAGAGTTACGAAAAATAGTGTTTCCCAACGTGTTTCACACAATATTTTTTCTAATTTTGACCATGTGATCCTGTTTAATTGAAGTTAAAAATATAGAAAACATACTTTGAATAATTATGTCTAATTATCAAGCGTCAGGTGAGTTCAGAGATGTTTATTTGTTAAGTATTTCGTTTTTCGTTGCTACAGAAGCAATAGTGTCAAACATAGAGGTGTCAAGTCTGCGTCTCTAATTTTTGAAAAAGTAAAAAATTTTAAATAATATTGTTCTTATATAAACCATTCAAACTTTATAGAGTAAAAGAATAATTATTATTAGATTCTAATGTCCATTAATTCAGGAAGCGACGTACCCAGTGACATTGAGGAGTCGGCTCAATCTGCTTTATTTCCTAAGAAGTCAAAAAGCAAATATGATTTGGCCCTATGTCAAATTTAGTCCATTGTCAAATTAAATTTCCAGCAATACTTCAAGTATCGCCCACAGATCTGTGGGCGATTTATCTCTCTTCTACAGGTACTATCACGGAAAATGCTCTGAAGAGTTGGCACGTATGATTCCACCGAGAGTAGCGCCTACCAGGCGAACCCGTCAAACAGACGGTAACCATGAATTTACTGTCAAACTAGAGGCACCAAGAACCTCATTATATCAGAATTCATATCTCTGGAGAACAGCATCGCTGTGGAATAAACTCCCTGCGACGGTTTTCCCTGCAGGTTACAACCTGAACCGTTTCAAGACCAACATACACCGACATTTCCGCGCACTTGCCGCTTCTCGAGCGTGATAGGACATTTCCTTGCGAGTGCGCATATCCGTAAAAAAAAAAGTAGTTTAGCGTTAAAATTATCACAAATTTTATTTCTGTATTTTTCGCAACTGATGATGAAATTTACTTTTCATCACCAGTTGCGAAAAATTTTACTTCTCGTAACTGGTGATTAAACGTAAGACATTTGATAACGTCAACAAGTTTTGAAAAGTGTCACTTAAAATGTCAGAATTAGAAAAAAAATTATTTATAACCAGTTGATTTTTTTAATGTAGCTTAGTAAATATTACTACAATTGAATGGTTACACTGTCCTACAAATAAAGAGGTACATTTCTCCAGTCCTACACTCAAAAGTTGTCGACTTCATGGTAATACTTTATTCATCAATCAGCGGCTAAATCTTCTCGAGCATCTTCGTATTGATAATACGCCTAACTTTTCTATTGCGAAAAGTTGAAAAAGTAGTAGCTACTAGAGTGAGCATTAGTGAGCACATGTAAAATACCTTGATTAGGTGTTTATGCAAATGTAATTATTAACAGTTAACAGTTAATTTTTCAGGTGAATAATGAGATAATTTTATAAATAATTCAAAATTCGATTTGAGCCACAAAATAAATGGTTTGGTCTTCAGTGTCCCCTTTCTCAAAAATGTAGCAATTACTGGCTCATAAAAACGATTTATAACCAGTTGATTTTTTTACTGTATTTTGGTAAATACAACTACAATTGAATGGTCACATTGTCCTAACGAGGTGAGATTTCTCAGCCCTACATTCGAGAATTTCGAAAATAGCCTTATGCATATTATACGTAAATATGTACAGGGCTTTCATTTCAAAACTTACCACCTATGTTATCTGCGTAAAGAGACAGATTTCTGGAAAAAAAAGATTAAATTCAAGAATTTTACCTTTTGTATTTTGAAAAATATAATTATTAAAATATTTGATTTTTGATATTATTTGAAATGAACATACCTATCTCTTTTATTTTTGAGCTGTCGAGAAAATATTATTTGGAAAACTCCTGTATTTTTTTTAGGTTCCACGTTATTTAAAAAGAAAAACTCTAACTTAGAAAACACCCTGTATTCACCCTATATACAGCAAAAAAGCGTGCCAGATTTAATACATTAAAAAAGGAGCTTTATTTTTTTTAAATATCTTTAGAATTAAGATGAACCGGTTGGATCAAACCTTCTCCATCTGGGTATGGAAAATGACAAAGGGCATGGCCCCCTCTACTTTGATGGCATGCCAAAACTCTTTTTCGAGCAATTCAAATCTGGCGCGCTTTTTGAATCACCCTATTCTACGATACTGTGTCATTTACGAGCATGCGCGTCGATGCGAATGGAAACCATCGACGTAAATGTAGGTATGTGTACATACACATAACACATATACTGTTATACACGCATCTGTATACGTACATATGTAGATACAGGGGCTTTCATTTCGAAATTTGCCACCCACGTTATCTGCCTAAAGAGACAGATTTCTGGAAATCGCCGGAACACGTCAACAAATTAACGCACCCCCTCAATAAATTTGTTGACACGTTTCGGCGATTTCTAGAAATCTGTCTATTTACACAGATAACGTGAGTGGCAAGTTTTGAAATGAAAGCCCTGTACATATTTACGGATAATATGCATAAGGCTATTTTCGAAATTCTCGAATGTAGGGCTGAGAAATCTTACCTCTTTAGGACAATGTGACCATTCAATTGTAGTTATATTTACCAAACTACAGTAAAAAAATCAACTGGTTATAAATCGTTTTTTATGAGCCAGTAATTGCTACATTTTTGAGAAAGGGGACACTGCAGACCAAACCATTTATTTTGTGGCTCAAATCGAATTTCGAATTATTTATAAAATTATCTCATTATTCACCTGAAAAATTAACTGTTAACTATTAATAATTACATTTGCATAATCACCTAATCAAGGTATTTTACATGTGCTCACTCTAGTAGCTACTACTTTTGCAACTTTTCGCAATAGAAAAGTTAGGCGTATTATCAATACGAAGATGCTCGAGAAGATTTAGCCGGTGATTGATGAATAAAGTATTACCGTGAAGTCGACAACTTTTGAGTGTAGCACTGGAGAAATGTACCTCTTTATTTGTAGGACAGTGTAACCATTTAATTGTAGTAATATTTACTAAGCTACATTAAAAAAATCAACTGGTTATAAGTCATTTTTTATGTAACGTATCTGCTACATGTTTGAGAAGGGAGACAGCCTAGATCAAACCATTTATTTTGTCGAACAAATGTTGTTTCATATTATTTATGAAACTATCTCAACATTCAGCTACAAAATTAACTGTTATTATTTACATTTGTATGATCACCAAATAGACATGTTTTCCACCTGCGCACTCTGTTAGCTACCTGTTTTTGGAATTTTCGCAACAGAAAATTTGGGCGTCTTATCTAAATGAAGATACGAAGATTTAGCCGGTTATTAATGAGAAAAGTTAAATCGTGAAATCGACAACTTTTGAGTGTAGGACTGAAAATAGCTACCTGTTTATTTGTAGGCCAGTGTGACCATTTAATTGTAATAATATTTACCAGCCTACATTGAAAAAATCAACTTGTTATTAATCATTTTTTATGCAACGTAATTGCTACATGTTTGAGGGGGGGGGGAGGCATCGTAGACCAAACCCTTTATTTTGTCGGGCAAATGTTATTTCAAATTATTCATAAAATTATCTCAACATTTAGCTGAAAAACTAACTGTTATTAATTACATTTTCATAGTCACCAAATCGACATGTTTTACACCTGCGCAGTATGTTAGCTACCTGTTTTCGCAATTTTCGAAGAGAAAAAAGTTGGCCGTCTCGGTGAAATGAAGCTGCATTGAAAAAACTAGATTGTTATTAATGATTTGGGAAAAAGGTCCTCGGCCCCCTGACTATCAGAAAATACATATATTTATAATAAGCTGAAAAGCAGAATAAGCATTTTAAATGAGGACTCAGCAAATAGACGTGATATAACTCCTCCCTTCTTAGCTTCAACTTTCACGCTAGCGGGGGAGTTGAATACTCCGGTTTTCTTCTGGAACGGGGGTGGACTCTCTTCTTCTTCATGGGAGCTTTTACATATTTCTTTTTAACCAAGAAGATACAGGCAATAACGATGAGGACACAGTGGCGGCTGGCCCTAAGGGGCCAAGGGGCCTTGGCACTTGTGCAAAATATGTCGGTCCTTTTAAAATATATTTTTTTTTGTTTTAGTTATCAATAGTTATAACAATCGTCAGATCAAATTACTTATCACTTTATAATTTGATCCCGACGGAAAAATTGCTGTCATTATTATTCCTAAATTTCCTAGACAATAATTCAAGCGACTGACTAAACTAAACTCGCTGGACTATCCGTCCGAGCCCATCTCACAACGGCCCCGCTGAAACACGACAATACGTTGGAAAAGGTCACGCCGCGCTCCCAGTAACCAGCTGTCTTTATACGTATAAACGGGGCCACCTGATCGAACGGCCGGGATGCATTTTTCCGTTTCCTATTTGGTTACTGCTACATGGAGCGCTAATCCTTTAGGAATTGTAAAGTTATATCTAGCATCGCGTTCCCTATTAGGCTAGCGCACATGTCTATCGCTACATGGAGCGCTAATCATATAGGACTTGTTGAATTATATCTGACGCCGCGTTTCCTATTAGATCAGAGCACACTGCGATCGTCTCATTGGTCGTCTGCGGGCATCCATTGCATTGCAATCCATTTCATTATCGTAATTTTTTGAGGTTAATTGGTGGTTACAGGTGATTCAACAATTTTGGATATTTCTCGTTGTGTCTCTTTTATTTTTTCTCTTAATTATGGCGTTATGGAAGAGATAATTGAAAAGTTTGATACTACGTGTAAATTTATAAGTTGTGTCAGTAAGAAGGAAAGTGAATATGAAGCGGACCAAAGTAGATTTTCCTGACTACGATGAACAGTGTATGCGGTGGATAGGCGAGTTTTCTGCTGCTACAAATACGCAGTGGATTGTTTCACAAAACTATCCAAATTTGCAGAGGCTTCACTATAGAAAAGATTTTGTTTGTCATCACAACAAAAAAAATAAATGCCGCAAAAACGAAAGCACAAGGGAGAGAAACAAAAATTGTCCTGCAAAAATTATATATAAAGTTAAAAAAATAAATAGATTTACTAAATACAGAGACCCTTTTTTGAAAGAAAACTTGAATGCAGTAATTGAGGTAGGTACCTATTGCTCTAAAAAAATTGTTTTCATTGAAATAACTCTTTGTATTTCATTGAAACAGATTAACTTCAAACACACTCACCGAATTCATGTTGCGGAGGCATACAGCTTTTTATGCATGAGTGAGTTAACGAAAGAAAAGTTTTATAAGTATTTTGGAAGATGGTCTGTCGGCTAGTGAAGCAAAATCATTTCACAGGTCTTCGCTGGTGGCAACTACACCTTTAGAAAAAGTATGTGAAGTACTTGCCAATGGTCACACCAATCCTATTGATCGTTCCATTTATCATTTGTTTGAAACTTGGAGGTATGTGTTTTCACGTTTTCATGCAATATAAATGAATCACCATGTATATTTTTTTTAGAGAAGAAAATTATGGTACTCGTGAAGTACGTAGTATTACAGAAAAGTTTTTGGAAAAAAGAGATTATTTTGAAGAAAATGGTGTCAAAATAAGTATTCAGGAAGACCCTTTTTGCTGTGTTCCTTTGACTCCACTGATGCAAAGAGCCCATAGCATACAATTTTCAAGTGAAATTGTATTTGTAGATTCTAGCGGTTCCTGTGACCAAGGTGGTTCTTTAGTCACGTTTTTTTTTGGTGCGAGTAAAATTGGAGCAGTGCCCCTGGGCTGCACCATTCATAACTTTCAAACAGAAAAAGTTTATGAATTATGTTTCAAGCAATTTCGTGATTTAATTGGGACCGATGGATTTCACGGTAAAGGCTTTCCAGCCGTATTTAGTTTATGATAGTGCAGCCGAGAGGAACGCTTTAAACAAAATTTTTCCACAATCTAAATCATTGCTTTGCACATTTCATGTTCTTCAAGCAGTGTGGCGCTGGTTATGGGACAGTTCACATAACATTGATAAAGACCATAGAAAAAACTTGATGCTTCTTTTCCGAGACGTGCTATATGCACAAAATGAAATTGATTGTGAATTGAACAAGACGTCACTGCGCGAAGATATTATAGCAAAAAAATATCAACTAAATATTTCTAGAATATTTTAGCGATATGTGGAAGCGGAGACATGAGTGGTGTCATCATTTTCGGAACGAGTATAGAACCAGAGATCACAATACCAACAATATTGTTGAGGTATCTATACGCATATTCAAAGATCAGGTTTTACAGAGATGCAAAGCATTTAATGCAACCTCATTGGCAGATTTTCTATGCTTTTCTCTAGAAGAGTTTTACAAGCAAAAAATAATATCATTTGTGAATGGTAGAGATATGAAGCTTCAACACTATTTTAAAAAGTTTTGTCATAAATCTGATCTTTTGACAGTAATAAAAAAAACTGATACACTGTTTATGGTCTCATCTTCACAAGATAATAAGTTTATGTACACAGTCGATGTTACACTAGAACAATGTGATTTTCCTGCAGGGACAGGAGGTAAATTTTGCAAGCACCTTTGTGCAGTTTATAATTCAGGTGTTAATTTGATAACCACACCCCATTTGTTGTTTCAAGACCGCGTTGAACTTGCTACTTTAGCAATGGGAAATAATGTCAACAGTTCTTTTTTTATGAATATGGATTTGAATTCTGATTCTTTGCCAGAAGGTCAGAAGGATTTAAATAGGCCTATGCAGTCTATATCCAATGCAATCGTCAACTACGAGCCTATTAACTCCAATGTCCAGTCATCTGAAGAACATACACAAGTATTAGGGGAAAATCGTGCAAATGATAATATCACTGCAGAATATGCTGAAGAACTAAAATCATTGGAAGAAAACTTCAAAAAACTGCACCAATTTGCACAAGCTCACCCATGCAAACATATGCTAAAGAACATGAAAGAACTGAATGCTAAAATTAATAATATTGAAAATGAACAGGGACTTTATGATATTTGTTCTGCTATAGTAACCAAAAAACAAGGACGCCGAATCAAAGTACAACCAACTTTGATTGCACGTCGTGCAGAGAGAGGGCTACATGCAGGCTCTAGACTCTAGAGCGAGTCAAGCAGGCCATCTAATGCCGAAAAATTACGTAAAAAAGCAACAAAGAGAAAAAGGTCTTTCATTTCAAATATTTTTGCAAATCAACCGAATGCCAAAACTCATTGAAATAGATAATCATTACCTACCTTTTTATAAAATGTGAAAGGCCATTCTTTTATTTTTATTTAATAGAAAAAAAAGTTAACCTCTGCAAGTTGTTTTATTATTTATTATTATTAAAAAGTCATGTGATAACATGGTTGGCAAAATGAGCGTATTTATTTAATTTATGTGCGCTGATCTAATAGGAAACGAGATGTCGGATATAGCTTAACAAGTCCTATAGAAGTAGCGCGCCATGTAGCGGTAGTCACTTGGTAGACAATGTGCGCTAACCTAATAGTAAACGCGATGCCAGAGATAGTTATACAATCCCTAAAAGATTAGCGCTCCATGTAGCGGTAACCAAATAGGAAACGGAAAAATGCGGCCCGGATTAGTTTTTCCGGCAATTTAATTTGAGAGTCGGTTCGCGGACATTGTGCGTATTTTTTAGCGGCCGGCGTCGCGGCATCTTTGTCGGCATATTTCTTTGAAGCGCTTGCCGCCTACCGCACCGCACAGGAATCAGTTTCGTCTGGAAAGACAGTGCAGTAGATATTTTTCAAGTGTTTGGAAGAAGTCCAGAGAGATCAGGAAAGGACTAAATAAAGTCTGGAGCAGTCTGTGCAAGTCTGGATAAATCTGGATAAAGCCTGGAAAAGTCTGGAAAATGTCTACAAAAGTCTGGAAATCTCTGGAAACGTCTGGAAAGAGCCTGGAAATTTCTGGAAAGGGTCGGAAAAATTTTGCGAAAGGCCCCAAAAGACCTGGGGATCATTTTCCAGAATCCGGATCAATCTGTTTAGGTCTATATAAAGTCTGGATAAATCTGGATAAAGTCTGGAAAACTCTGGAAAAAACTTGGAAATTTCTGGAAAGGGTCGGAAAAATTCTGGAAAAGGTCCCAAAAGACCTGGGGATCATTTTCCAGAATTCGGATCAGTCTGAACAAGTCTGGATAAAGTCTGGATTAATCTGGATGAAGTCTGGAAAACTCTGGAAAGCTCTGGATAAGTCTGGATAATGTGGCTTATTACTGTTAGTATATTCCTCTACCTTAAGTTCGTTCGTTGGCCGAGCGGTCTAAGGCGCGGGTCTTCAGTGAAAAAAAATTTCGAGGCGTGTTTTTTTTTACAACTTTTAGATGAAAATTTGGGTTAGTTTGGGTCAGTCCAAAAAAAATTTGCGCGCCTCTAGGGCTTCCCCCCTGTGTGTGTGCACCGCCAACTTTTCCTCCCACCAGCCGCCACTGTGAGGACATATATAAGGATGGGCAATCTATTAATTTCGGTGAAGCTCAGTTGTGGGCGTATGTCCTTACTTCTTTGCTCAATTGGTGAAGGTCGTCTAACTTCAAATAATTTAGATGTCGACTTGGATTGAGGGTCGGCATCGTGGCGAGTGTATTTGGTATGTCAGGAAACAGTATTTATTTTTCAGCAAGAATTTATTTCGCGGTAAGACAACCTTAAACTGACTCTGAGAAAGTATTGGAACCGAATATAAATGAAAGTAATCAAAAATTTCCGAATACATTATTGGTATATGTATTAGGTATGTTATTCTATTATTAATGACAAAAGATTCCAGTTCAATTATTTTTTCAAAAAGTGAAGTATTTTCCAAAGTAACCGTTAGGGGCATTTGTTCAGAACTTAAACGCTGTTGAAGTTTGTTTAATTCATGATAAAGGTATTCAGTTTTTATTATGCTTGGATGCATAATTTTCAATTTTGAAAAAGTTAAGGAATTTCCTATATCTTGTAAAATAGAGTCAAGTATCTCATAGATATTGACTATTTGATTTATTATGTCTTTGATATAGAGGGAATTTTCTCTATATGCTGCCTTCTGTACCATGTGTGCAATTTGGTTAACTTTTGATTCTAGAAGTTTTTCGTTGTGATTAATTTGTTTAATAGTTTGGTTAAATTTTTCGATTACTGTTAGAGAAAGCGAGTTTTCTTTCAGAACACTTTCTTGTAAACTATTTTGATTGTTTTGTAATTCCCTAATGATATGCTCGTAACGTTCTCCGTCAGATGCGTCTAGGTTTCCAGTTACAGATTTGAATATTGATCCTAAGCCATTAATTAATCCTCTTTTGATTCTTTGTGGCTGAGGAATAATCTCTGATATTTTTGTATCAATTCTATTCTGTGTTATTTTCAACAAATTTATGTAATTGCTAATGTCTTCAGAATAGTCTTGATGTCCATTAAGAAGGCTTGTCATATTATTAGATTTCACGTGAAGCTTATTTATTTCACGTATTATTGGGTTCAAGTCATAATAATGTATCAGGGTGTAGGTGTAATCTTTGATTTTCGCGTTCCCTAATTTGACTGGAATTATGTCAGGATTGTCATCCAGTTTTCTGATGACTATTTGTTCTTGAGTCCCAAACGCGCAGGCAAAGAAACTGAAATATAATATTTATTGTTATAAAGCTAATAAGCAAGCGTATGATATAAAATGCATTTAAAATAGTTAATTAGAGTGATTGTAATACGGGTGGGCCACTGAAAACTTACAATGGCTATAATTTTTGAACCAAAAACGATATTTAAAAAATAAAAAATACCGTTTTTATAAAATCAAGGCGGAATACACACGACATATTTTTCAAACCACCCCGACCTACCCCTTAGGCGCCACCCCTACTCGCTTCAAAATCTTTAATGACAACACCCCACTTGTGGCACCTTTTTGGAAAGCTCATGAAAAATGCTAAACGATGGTCATAAAATTTTTAGGGTGACATTGGAAAAACTACCCGTCAAATGAAAAAAATTGGTAGAAATAAATTTTACAAAAAAAAAGAATTTTTAGCATGAAATTAGAGATAGGAAATTGAAGCGACCCAGCTAAATTCAAATTACGTATTTTTCAAACCACTGCGGCCCACCCCTAGGAGCCACCCTCACTCATTTGAAATTCTAAGATTGCGGTACCCCTCTTGTGGCACCTCTATGGAAAGCTATTTGAAAATGCTAAACGATGGTCATAAGGATTTTAACCTAAGAAAATTACGGCTAAGTAGAGAATAAGAAATGTAGGTGCGACATTTTGAAAAATAGGAACCAAATTAAAAATTATCTAGATAATTTATTTTAACAATTGCTCAAAATGACAGCCGTTTTGTTCCATACAAAAATACAAACGACTTTCAAATTCTTCTCTCACTTTCTGGAACATCTCTCTCGGAATGTTTCGACATGCCTCAATTATCCTCTGCCGCAATTCTTGCAACGAAGCTGGTTTTGTCTTGTAGACTATGGATTTAATGTAACCCCACAAAAAGAAGTCTAAAGGAGTGAGGTCAGGTGACCTTCGCGGCCACTCGATTGGACCCCTTCTGCCAACCCATTGCCTTGGATGAAATCTATCTAACCACCGCCTTGTGACAATAGCATAATGCGGAGGGGCTCCATCTTGCTGAAAGTGTATGATGTCTTCATCAAGATTCAAATTTCCTCCCAAATCTCTTTGATTTCCAACCTCATTTACAATTTCCGGCTCTATCGCATTGTCCAGCATTTCCACATAAACAGCACCCGTCAAATTTCCGTCGATGAAAAATGGACCTATTATTTTATCGCCCAGTATTCCGCACCAAACATTGAGCTTTTGGGGATTTTGGGTATGTCCTTCAACAACAATATGGGGATTCTCATCGCTCCAGTATCAGCAGTTCTGTTTATTCACATTTCCATTTAGCAAAAACGAGCACTCATCACTAAAACAAACATTTTTAGTGAGTGAAGGTTGCCTTCGAATTTCCTCCGTCATTAGTTCGCAGTACTGAATCCTTCTATCTGGATCATCGTCGCCAAGTTCCTGCAGAATTTTCATTTTGTAGGGGTGGAATTTGTGCATTGTTAATACTCTTCTGACAGATGTTCGGGGTATGCCTGTTATTGATGCCAACTGGCGCGTTGATGCTTCTGGATTGACCGCCACCTGACCAATAACTTCGATTTGCATTTCTTCATTCAGTACCCTGGGCCCTACCCTTTTTTGATTTTTGACCGATCCCGTTCGTTGAAACTTTTGGATCAAATCCCTAACATAAACGTGACTAACGTTTCTGTCCGGATTTCTCTCATTGAAAGCACGGGCTTTTCTCAAATAGCACCTACCTTCAGCACCATAAAGAAAAACTATTTCAATTCTTTCTTCCACACTATAAACCATTTTTCGAAGTTTTAACTAAGTAAATTAAATAAAGGTAGAAACTATCGTCACTAAATTTGCAAAATAATGATTTGAAAAATGATAGAAGACAGTAAGTAATGCATTTTGTTTTTTTTTTGTTGCTGTGGGTCGGGTTGCTATAGAAAAGTAAACAAATAGCTGATAAGGAAGAATTTGCGTTACCGCAACTTCTTATTTGTGGATCGGTGGAAAATGTTAAAATAAATTATCTAGATCATTTTTAATTTGGATCCTATTTTTCAAAATGTCACACCTACATTTCTTAATCACTACTTAGCCGTAATTTAATTTAGGTTGAAATCCTTGTGACCATCGTTTAGCACTTTCAATTAGCTTTCCATAGAGGTGCCACAAGTAGGGTACCGCAATCTTAGAATTTGAAATGAGTGGGGGTGGCGCCTAGGGGTGGGTCGCAGTGATTTGAAAAATACGTAATTTGAATTTAGCTGGGTCGCTTCAATTTCCTATCTCTAATTTCATGCTAAAAATTCTTTTTTTTTGTAACATTTATTTCTACCAATTTTTTTCATTTGACGGGTAGTTTTCCAATGTCACCCTAAAAATTTTATGACCATCGTTTAGCATTTTTCATGAGCTTTCCAAAAAGGTGCCACAAGTGGGGTGTTGCCAATAAAGATTTTGAAGCGAGTAGGGGTGGCGCCTAAGGGGTAGGTCGGGGTGGTTTGAAAAATATGTCATGTGTATTCCGCCTTGATTTTATAAAAACCGTATTTTTAATTTTTTTGATATCTTTTTTGGTTCAAAAATTATAACCATTGTAAGTTTTCAGTGGCCCACCCTGTATAATATTTTATTCTTAAAACTAGGTGTCAAAACTATATTTATTTCTCAAGGGACGTTTAATGTTACCCATGTGTACTTTTCCGTGGGAGGTCGTTGCTATTGTTTTACGTACTGGGTCAACGGTTTCAACTTGTGTCTGAGGTGTAAACTTATCGGCTAGTTTTTGACGTGTATGCTTTTTAATGTATATTTTTTGTTCTGGGTGGAATAATGTTGGTTTATCGGAAGTTTCATTAATCTTTCCTAAGATTTTTTCTTTCTGATTTATAAGTTTTTCATTGATGGTTGAATATAAGAGTTTAGACTTATTTTTATGTTCTGTGACATAATCTGTCAATAAAAGTTGGTCTAATTTTAGGTCAAATGGATCGTTTGGGCTAATGTGTCCTGAAATAACATCTATTGGCTTGAATTTAGTCACCGAATGAATGGTGTGATTATATGCTAGGATTGCATATTTCATTTTTTGGCTGATAGGTGTCTTTAGGAAGCCACGATTATTTATAATTCTTACGTGTTCGGATAAAATGGAGTGTACCCTCTCGATAACACCGTTAGACTGGGGGTGCTCGGGCGAGCAAAAATGAATTTTTATTTTATGAAGTTGTAATAGTTCTGTGACCACTGTATTTTTAAATTCAGTTCCGTTGTCTAAAATGATTTTGGATGGAACACCGTGATGTGAAAAAAAACGATATTAAATTATCGCTAATTTCAGTGACTGACAATGAATTTAGGGCGTAAGCTTGTGCGTACTTGGAAAAACTGTCAATGATTGTGAGAAATTTAACTTTATCTAATGTATATGTGTCAAGGTGAATAGTTTCAAAAGGTTTGGTTGCCGTGGGTGTAATATTCATTTCCATGTTTAATGGGTGTCGTTCGTATTTACTTCGTTGGCATATTTCGCATTCATTTATGTACGATTGAATAGACTCTTTAAGATTTGGCCAGTAATACTTTTCTTTAATACGCATTTCGGTTTCCTCGATTCCGCGATGGTTCGTCTTACTCTCATGGTAGTTCTGTATTATTTCCGGTATACTTTGTCTACTATGTCGATTAATTTTTTCAAACATCTTTTAATTCTAATCGAGGGCCATTTAAAATTTTTCCTAACTTCTTCGCAGAATGGTTCATATGTATCTGGGTTCTCGAAATAAGCATAGTATAATTTACCTGGCACAATGTTTTCTTTTATAAAATTAATTGTATCATTTTCTGATATTTGAACTAAACATCTTCCCTTCTTTTCAAATAAAATTAGTCGTTTTGTTTTGGCAGGTGAGTGCATGACCTTTGTGATGATTATTTGATTTGCTCCATAGTTCTTTAATTGGAATTCCAACAATAGGGTCTTGTTCAGCATTAGTATGGATAGTTTCGTCATGGTCTTCAGCTGTTGCTTCGAGGTCAGGTTGCGCCATAGTTGATATTTGGTCTAGGTTCTCAATCTCTTTGCTGGTCGTTGGATTATTTTCCATTCTAGCTTCTTCCTCTAATTCTTTATTGAATTCTTGCAATATATGATACTAGATTCGATATATTGTCGGTTTCTTTAGTGTGTAATTCAATACGGCTTAGGGCGTCTGCATTTGTATTGAGTTTACCTTTTTTATAAATAAGTTGGTAATCAAACTCTTGTAGTTTGATTCGCCAACGTACCATTTTCGATGTGGGGTCTTTTAATTGGAAAGCCATTGCAAGGGCTTATGGTCCGTTATGATATTGAATTTTTGTCCATAAAGGTAAGGTCGGAAGTACTTCGTCGCCCAGATAAGACACAGGCATTCTTTTTCAATAGTGGAATAATTTTGTTCTGAATCATTCAAGGTGCGTGATGCGTAGGCTATGGGCAAATCTTGTTCAATAGGCCCTTGTGATAACACAGCACCTAGGGCTACGTTACTAACATCACATGTTAGATTAAATGTCTTCGAAAAGTCTGGGTATTGTAGTATAGGTTCATTTACAAGTAATTTTTTGCAATTTTCAAAACATTCAATAAATTCTTGGTTGTGTTCAATCTTTGCACCTTTCTTCAAGCATTTCGTGAGGGGTTTTGTGATTTTTGCAAAATTATCTATAAAACGTCTATAATATCCGAGTAGTCCGAGAAAGCCTTTGATATGTTTTGTTGTTTTTGGAATTGGGTAATTTTTAATGGCTTTGATTTTGTCTGGATTTGGTCGTACTCCTTCTGGTGTCACTATATGGCCTAAATATGCTACTTCTCGTCTGAGGAATTCACTTTTATCCAATTGAATTTTGAAATTGGTTTCACGTAGTCTTGGAAAACCAATTTGAGTCGTTCTAAGTGCTCTTGTAGTGACGTGGAAAATATAATAATATCGTCGAGGTATACAAGACATTTTTCGTTCTGGATTCCTCGTAATATACTGTCCATGGTCCTTTGGAACGTGGCGGGGGCGTTCTTCAGTCCAAACGGCATACGAAGAAATTCGTAATGGCCATTCTCCGTATTGAATGCGGTTTTCTGTATGTCATTCTTATTCATCTGTATTTGATGAAATCCGCTGGCCAAGTCCGATGTAGTAAAATATTGACATTTTCCTAATTTGTCTAATAAGTCGGTCATATTCGGTAGGGGGTATCTGTCTGTTATAGTTTTTGCATTAACGCCACGAAAATCTACTACTACTCTCCATTTCTGCTTTCCAGAAGCGTCCGCTTTCTTTGGGACCACCCAAATTGGCGATGACCAGGGAGAGTTGCTTGGGCCAATGATTTTTTGGTCTAACATTTCTTTCATCTGTGATTCGACTTCCTTTTTATGTATAAAAGGGTATCTATAGGTTTTACTATATACCGGTCGTTCATCAGTGGTTTTAATTGAATGTCTTATTTCACTTGTAAATGTCAGTGGCATGTTTTCTTGATAAAATATATCTGAGTATTCTTCACATAGTTTGATGATTTTCGATTTTTCTTCTGCATTCAGTTCAGCCATAGTTGATATTTGGTCTAGGTTCTCAATCTCTTTGCTGGTCGTTGGATTATTTTCCATTCTAGCTTCTTCCTCTAATTCTTTATTGAATTCTTGCAATATATGATACTAGATTCGATATATTGTCGGTTTCTTTAGTGTGTAATTCAATACGGCTTAGGGCGTCTGCATTTGTATTGAGTTTACCTTTTTTATAAATAATTTGGTAATCAAACTCTTGAAGTTTGATTCGCCAACGTACCATTTTCGATGTGGGGTCTTTATAATTGGAAAGCCCTTGCAAGGGCTTATGGTCCGTTATGATATTGAATTTTTGTCCATAAAGGTAAGGTCGGAAGTACTTCGTCGCCCAGATAAGACACAGGCATTCTTTTTCAATAGTGGAATAATTTTGTTCTGAATCATTCAAGGTGCGTGATGCGTAGGCTATGGGCAAATCTTGTACAATAGGCCCTTGTGATAACACAGCACCTAGGGCTACGTTACTAGCATCACATGTTAGATTAAATGTCTTCGAAAAGTCTGGGTATTGTAGTATAGATTCATTTACAAGTAATTTTTTGCAATTTTCAAAACATTCAATAAATTCTTGGTTGTGTTCAATCTTTGCACCTTTCTTCAAGCATTTCGTGAGGGGTTTTGTGATTTTTGCAAAATTATCTATAAAACGTCTATAATATCCGAGTAGTCCGAGAAAGCCTTTGATATGTTTTGTTGTTTTTGGAATTGGGTAATTTTTAATGGCTTTGATTTTGTCTGGATTTGGTCGTACTCCTTCTGGTGTCACTATATGGCCTAAATATGCTACTTCTCGTCTGAGGAATTCACTTTTATCCAAATGAATTTTGAAATTGGTTTCACGTTGTCTTTGGAAAGCCAATTTGAGTCGTTCTAAGTGCTCTTGTAGTGACGTGGAAAATATAATAATGTCATCGAGGTATACAAGACATTTTTCGTTCTGGATTCCTCGTAATATACTGTCCATGGTCCTTTGGAACGTGGCGGGGGCGTTCTTCAGTCCAAACGGCATACGAAGAAATTCGTAATGGCCATTCTCCGTATTGAATGCGGTTTTCTGTATGTCATTCTTATTCATCTGTATTTGATGAAATCCGCTGGCCAAGTCCGATGTAGTAAAATATTGACATTTTCCTAATTTGTCTAATAAGTCGGTTATATTCGGTAGGGGGTATCTGTCTGTTATAGTTTTTGCATTAACGCCACGAAAATCTACTACTACTCTCCATTTCTGCTTTCCAGAAGCGTCCGCTTTCTTTGGGACCACCCAAATTGGCGATGACCAGGGAGAGTTGCTTGGGCCAATGATTTTTTGGTCTAACATTTCTTTCATCTGTGATTTGACTTCCTTTTTATGTATAAAAGGGTATCTATAGGTTTTACTATATACCGGTTGTTCATCAGTGGTTTTAATTGAATGTCTTATTTCACTTGTAAATGTCAGTGGCATGTTTTCTTGATAAAATATATCTGAGTATTCTTCACATAGTTTGATGATTTTCGATTTTTCTTCTGCATTCAGTTCAGCCATAGTTGACATTTGGTCTAGGTTCTCAATCTCTTTGCTGGTCGTTGGATTATTTTCCATTCTAGCTTCTTCCTCTAATTCTTTATTGAATTCTTGCAATATATGATACTAGATTCGATATATTGTCGGTTTCTTTAGTGTGTAATTCAATACGGCTTAGGGCGTCTGCATTTGTATTGAGTTTACCTTTTTTATAAATAATTTGATAATCAAACTCTTGTAGTTTGATTCGCCAACGTACCATTTTCGATGTGGGGTCTTTATAATTGGAAAGCCATTGCAAGGGCTTATGGTCCGTTATGATATTGAATTTTTGTCCATAAAGGTAAGGTCGGAAGTACTTCGTCGCCCAGATAAGACACAGGCATTCTTTTTCAATAGTGGAATAATTTTGTTCTGAATCATTCAAGGTGCGTGATGCGTAGGCTATGGGCAAATCTTGTTCAATAGGCCCTTGTGATAACACGGCACCTAGGGCTACGTTACTAGCATCACATGTTAGATTAAATGTCTTCGAAAAGTCTGGGTATTGTAGTATAGGTTCATTTACAAGTAATTTTTTGCAATTTTCAAAACATTCAATAAATTCTTGGTTGTGTTCAATCTTTGCACCTTTCTTCAAGCATTTCGTGAGGGGTTTTGTGATTTTTGCAAAATTATCTATAACACGTCTATAATATCCGAGTAGTCCGAGAAAGCCTTTGATATGTTTTGTTGTTTTTGGAATTGGGTAATTTTTAATGGCTTTGATTTTGTCTGGATTTGGTCGTACTCCTTCTGGTGTCACTATATGGCCTAAATATGCTACTTCTCGTCTGAGGAATTCGCCTTTATCCAATTGAATTTTGAAATTGGTTTCACGTAGTCTTTGGAAAACCAATTTGAGTCGTTCTAAGTGCTCTTGTAGTGACGTGGAAAATATAATAATGTCATCGAGGTATACAAGACATTTTTCGTTCTGGATTCCTTGTAATATACTGTCCATGGTCCTTTGGAACGTGGCGGGGGCGTTCTACAGTCCAAACGGCATACGAAAAAATTCGTAATGGCCATTCTCCGTATTGAATGCGGTTTTCTGTATGTCATTCTTATTTATCTGTATTTGATGAAATCCGCTGGCCAAGTCCGATGTAGTAAAATATTGACATTTTCCTAATTTGTCTAATAAGTCGGTTATATTCGGTAGGGGGTATCTGTCTGTTATAGTTTTTGCATTAACGCCACGAAAATCTACTACTACTCTCCATTTCTGCTTTTCAGCAGCGTCCGCTTTCTTTGGGACCACCCAAATTGGCGATGACCAGGGAGAGTTGCTTGGGCCAATGATTTTTTGGTCTAACATTTTTTTCATCTGTGATTCGACTTCCTTTTTATGTATAAAAGGGTATCTATAGGTTTTACTATATACCGGTTGTTCATCAGTGGTTTTAATTGAATGTCTTATTTCACTTGTAAATGTCAGTGGCATGTTTTCTTGATAAAATATATCTGAGTATTCTTCACATAGTTTGATGATTTTCGATTTTTCTTCTGCATTCAGATGATCGGTGCGAATTTGAGAACAGTCAAAATTGGGTTTGTAATCAAGTGAGTCTTCGAAATTATTTAGATTTATTTTTTCCAATTCTTCTCGATTAAATGGTTCTACCTTAAATGGTTGGGAAATATCAAGGGTTATTGGTTTGCAAGTGTTATTCAAAACGCTAGTAATAGCATAACCATTTTTTGCGATACTCAGCGAGTTTGGAATTTCGCAGTTATGTATCCTCTGGTAGGGTATAATAACCTCGCCGTCTTGTATATCAGTTTCAATTTTCACAAGTTGTTCAACTCGAGGAGAAACAGTAACATTATATATTGATGTGTCAGTTTTATGGAACTGCAACTTAATTCTTGCATGTATCAAAGTTAATATTGCATGTATCAAAGTTAATATTGGCTTGCAAGTTTTTAAGATTATCAAGCCCTAATAAACCATCGAATATGTTGTGAAATTTAAATAGGTAGAATTTTAGAGGTTCATTATGTGGTAAATTAAAGATTTTAGGTGCCGGTATTTGAGCACTGTACTTATGTGCTGATTGTTGAAAAACGGTGGAGACAATAAATGGGTCATCAAATATATTTATCCGGGTATAATTTTTGAGCTAGTTCAGGATTTAGAAATGATCTAGTGGAACCGCTATCTATTAAAATTTTTAAATTGTGTTCTGGGAATGTAATGTATGGCAGCTCGCTTGTAGAAGCATTATTCAACGATATTATTTCGGGTGTTAAGTTTGAGGATTTTCCGAGGCATGATTCAGAAAATTTGCGTTATCGTAAGAGTAACCAGTTGCATTATTGTCATCAGCAGACTCAGCATATTGAGGGTTATAATTAGACTCGGAATCATATAGTTGGTCAAAATTAGATGAATCGTAGTATAGGGATTCTGGGTCACTTTCGTTAATGTCAACATGAGGTTTGTTAACATCGTCAACTACGTTCGTATTATATAGCTCTTCAGCTGTTGTTGAGCATTGGCATTGAAGGTTTGCCTCGAAGTTGTTGACATAGGAGTAGGTTTTGGGAAAGTTCTATTTTGATTGGGCTTAAATACATTTGTTGAGTTTGTGTTGGATTTATTTTTGAATACTTGGGAATTTGTAGGGAATCTTTGTGGGATTTTGTTAAAATTTGGTTTCACAGCAATAGGCTGAGATGGAAATGTTGGCTTAGCCGTAAATAAGTTATTAGATGTTTGGCTATTAAATCCTGGATTAAAATGTGTGTTTCTAAATTGTGTGTTTGTTTTATTGTGTTGTATGGTTTTTTGTGTATGAGGTTTAGAAAAATTCTGAAAATATTGAGTGTTATACTCATCAGTAACAAATTGTAGAGCTTGCGGAAGGTCTCGTGGATGCATGCAACGAATTGTCGTGCCTAATGGTTCCCTTAGGCCCGATAAGAATGTTTTTAAAGCTAAATCATTGTATAAATTACGTTTCAGCAATTTTGCAGCGTCATTTGTTTCATGAATATCCACGTAGGAACATAAAAGATTTAAAATATGTAAAATACGATCGTAATATTGGCTAGGTTTTTCACCATTTTGTTGCCTAAGCATTACTAAAAAGCATTACTAAAAAGCTTCATCGCGCTGGTCAGCAAAATGCCTGCTCAAAATAGTTTTAAGTTGGTCCCAAGTTGTTACATTTTGGGTTCCCAAAACTAATTTTGCGTTACCGGTTAATTTACCGATTACCGAGTTCAGCAAGTAAATGTTCTGAAAACTATCTGGTCGAGCAGCGTTATAGAAAGCATCAATGAGGCTTTGACATACTGATAAATATCTGTTCAAATCATTCGGATTTCCGTCAAATTATGGTACACAACTAAGGTACTCTGGCTTGAAATGAGCCATACTGTTAGAGTTTAAATTCGGAGCAATGCATATGTTTTGATTATCAAAAGATGTGCTTTCGGCGCCGTTACTTTCAGAAAATGTTTGATTAATTATTCTAATTAAATCTTCCGAATCAGAAGATGAGTCAGTTCGTTCGAACAATGGAAAATAAAAATTCATGGGCTTTATGATATTAATGAACATAATTTCGTTACAATAAGGAACGAAGTAATTAGGCTATGAACACTGTTTAATTGGATTGTTGAAATATTTCATTTAATTAATGACAAAAAAATAACAACCGCCATTCGTCAATATCATGAACTATTTTTTTTCAGTGCATATTATCTGTAAGGCAGTTTCCCTCAGCACACAGTTTACCCGTCGTTGGGATATTGTAAACTCTCATTTTCTGCATGTGCGCTTAAAGATGGCAGTGGCCTGTTGTCCTACCACCCGTCTTATCTGAGTACGCTCTAGTGACTGTTAGCATCTTTGAGGAGTTTTCAACTAGTCCCTTCGAGTGTCTTGCTGCAGGTGTGACCCCCAAAAGTCGAGGTGTTGATGGGTCAGCCACCTCTCAACTGCCGTCTTTATAACCTGCTTCGATATTCCAAATGTGGGTTCTGGTCTTGTGAAGGGTGCAGCTGCGCCCGCTCTGGGGTCGTATTTTCGAATATTCTCGCATACGAAATTTGATACGTTTTCGAATGATTCCCATTTATTTTACATTGCTGTCAATCAAATTTTGTGTACGAAATGTTCTCGAATGAATTCGAAAATACGACCCCTGGCCAGTTCGTCAGCGTTTTCGTTGCCTTCTATCCCGGAATGCCCAGGAACCCTGTGGAGCTTTATCCTGTTATTCCTTGACGACAGAGCTTCCAGGTCGTGTAGGCAATCCATCGTTATTTTGGAAGCATTGAACTAAACAAACACTCTGGAACGGACGCACTGCTTTATGCTAGTGTGCCAAATTTTGATGTATGCAACCCAGCAATAGGGAGGGATTATTGCCTCGCTCGCACTCATTGCGGTTGATGTAAAAGGAAAAAGAGCTTCTTCATCTTCCTTACCTCAATGATTTAAACACTTCAAACAGCTGTTCTCAATAGCTGCCATATTGCAGAGAGGGATGCAAATCTCTCTTGTTTGTTGTCCTACCTGGCACAAACCCTCGGGTAGAAACAATTATGCAGCCGCCTTTCCAGTGTGTTTGTTTAGTTCATTGGTTGGAAGTAAATCGATGTGACTTCAGAGCAGCCTAACGGTCTGAGAGAATGCTTATATTCTGGTTGTTATAAACCAGCCTTAGAATCCCCTGTGCGCATGCTTGAATTGCATAAATTTCTGCCTGGTAAACTGTGGCCATTAAGTCCCAGAGGAATGGTTTGTTCTGACAGGGTAGCATGCAAGTTGCGTCAAAACTTTTGCATTTTACGTGAAAATTTTAATTTTCCTCTGAAGTCTGGTATGGAAGGCTTTAAAAAAAATCACATCTTGCAGCGTTGACTTACTTCACGTGCTCGACACTATTAGACCGTCAGATAGTGACATATTTAGCTGCCCCCATTTTCGCATACAAGCCTCGAAGAGGTTTGAAAAGTACATCGATTTTGAGTAGAATGAAGGTATTTTTACGAATGGCTCCTGGGGATAACGTATGGAAAATTCGATTTTCCGTAACAGAAATGAAAGACGTCCTAGTGCCCATATTTTCTCGCAAGCCGCGTTCACTAAAGGATTAATTCATAAAACCTGGCTTCGTGAAAACAAATAAGGGAGTGTTGCAGGTGGCTAAAGGTTTGAAATAAGGGCGAAACTTTGTAGGGAAAAATCGAGATTTTGGGCGATTTTTCCACACAAATTCGGTAGCAGGAAAACATATTTTTTTGAGTGTCGCTAATGGAAAAGTACGTTTGAAGGTAACATAAGTAAAATCGAATTTTCCATTCAAGTATGTGACTCACTTTCAATGTGGTGCATGTCGCCCAGTATGATTATGAGGATGTCAGTTGTTACAAATAACACCAGTTAATAGTACTTTAAGACAAGAGAACCTATAGGGTCGTTGAATTCAAAAAAAATTAAGATAAGTGTAGCCCATTTATGTGCAAATGAAGCCACTCAAAATCCAACAAACAAAATTTTTATTTTGTTTACAATGTAGTGACCATGCCACTTTTTTTAACATTTTGACAGTTGACAGCTTGGTTATTCCGGTGAATCTGATACAATGTACCTTTGCAATCCGTAGCTCTACAATGGATGTTGGGATTTCACTTTCGTGAACTGGAGCTCTTCGTGTTGTTTCCTGTATCCAGGAAAGAGGATAGATTGCTGGGTGACGTCCCTCCAGCTGATCCAGACTCCAAACAGTGATCTTTTATGTCGAGTAGGTACCCAGAAAAGAATAAGGCAGTATCAGGTGCACCCAGATTTGGAATATTAAATCCCTGATTTCTGTCAAAATTCGAGTGTCTTTCAAAGACAGAAAAATTAATATGAAATTAGTTTATTATAAAACTATTGTTGTGCAGACAGTCCTTTCCAACAGAATCAGGTATTAGCAACTATTGCAAATTGCATCACTTTTTTTCCCTATTTGACAATGGATTCTTATACTACTAATTTTGCTCCATTTTGCTCCGGTATTGAAAAATTGCTCCGCAACCGTTCCGTAGTTACAGAGGTTTGAAAAATATTAATCAGCCCCCCCCACCACTTTTTTTCCCTATCTGATGATGGATTCTTATACTACTAATTTTGCTCCATTTTGCTCCGTTATTGAAAAATTTTGCTCCACAACCGTTCCGTAGTTACAGAGGTTTAAAAAATATTAATCAACTCCCCCACCACTTTTTTCCATATTTGACTGTGGATTCTTATACCATTAATTTTGCTCCATTTTGCTCCGTTATTGAATTGTTTTTTTTCCGCAACCTTTCCGTAGTTACAGAGGTTTGAAAAATATTAATCAGCCCCCCTCCCACCACTTTTTTTCCCTATCTGACAATGGATTCTTAGGGCAGATACTTTTGCTCTCGATTAACGAATTTGATACGTTGTCAAAGTTTTGAATAGGCCAAGGTCTATAAGTATGATGTGGTTAGAGCACATTCAAAGCCCTGATTATTTTTAACGAATCTTAAATGAGAGCAAAAGTACCGGCACTTAAACTACTAATTTTGCTCCATTGTGCTCCGGTATTGAATTGTTTTTTTCCACAACCGTTCCGTAGTTACAGAGGTTTGAAAAATATTAATCAGCCCCCCCCCCCCACCACTTTTTTTCCCTATCTGACAATGGATTCTTATACTACTAATTTTGATCCATTCTGCTCCGATATTGAAAAATTTTGTTACCAAACCTTTCCGTAGTTACAGAGGTTTGAAATAGTATAGCAGAGTGCTGCCTTTCTGTCAGTACCAATAACAGGCAAGAATAAGAACAAAATCAGATAAAAAATAAGAAATTAAATCTCTTGATTCTCCCCCAAATAAACAAATTTTCCTTTTAAGTAAAGGTAGTTACTATAGGTACTACAAGATAAACCTGAGGGTGAAATCAATCAAATCCGGAATATGTCAAAATTCTTGAGATATTTTAATTAAAACTTTTTCAAATGAATTTTTGACCTGTCTGGATTTCTATTTTAAAGAATTACACCCTTTTTCAAGACTCTTCTCCTCGGGAAGATAATAATTGATGGAGTCAAACTGAAAATGGCTATACAGGCCTCTGCCTGGTTTCAATAAAGAATTGATAGGGATGGATACACAAATTTGGTTTTCACCGACTCTATTTAGAGCAAATGGTCCAATATTTCCAAACTAATAATTGATTCTGAAAACCAGAACAGCAGTACCTATTAATTAGCTCAAAAATCTGAATTGACTTACCTCGGAAAAAAGGTGGAACCACCAATCGGCACTCACACAAAATGGAGGCCCACAATTAGATTTTAAAAAAGTATATATAATATTTATATTCCAAAAACTACATAAGATAAGATTTATCAGGTAAAAACACAACAGTGATATGATAGTATGCACTGATGGCAAAATAAATTGAAAAAATTATAAGGGAGAATCACAAACGAGATGGAAAAATTATAAAATTGAAAGTGCCAGAGAAAGAGACCGTTTTAGAAACCATACCCTATAGGAAACCAATCTTGTGTTTTTTATACACAACTGCGTATTAACTAGATCAACCAATCAGAAAACTACACACAAAAAATCGTATTCACTTCATATATATTTCTCCAAACGTTTTCGGAACGTCTCTTGGATCAAAAAGAATCCATCGATGATGACATTATACTGTAATGATGATTCGAAGGGCTGAACAATTTTGTCCTCCAAAAGTTTTATTATCACTGACTTGACTGAAGTATCGCAAATTTTTCCGTCCAAATGGCATAGCGACATTTGAACAGGCGTTAGTGGGTATGACAACATTTTTGCAATGTCTATTTTCTGCTGCATTGATAAACCAATCATTCGTTCAACTAAATCGCGTTGCATCTGCAGCTCCTGAACCTTTTCAGCGAATTTCTCACTTTTGTTTTCAACAATTGACGCAAAATTTGAGTTTTTATTATAGCCCAGGAGGTAGTGAGGATTTTCTTTCTCAGTCAGCAAATATGGATAGAATTGTTGGGTTAGTGATTCTAAGCAAAATTCATCGTGAGTATGGAAAGTGAAAAATAAAAAAAAAAATCTTCAAAAAAATTTCCCTCATTTTCGCAGTCATGAAAATGTATCAAATGATGGTCTATATTATAATAACAGCTTAAAATATAATCTGGCGTTTGTGGAACTCCCCGAAAGTCTTGCCAGACTCGTCTAATGATCGTGAGAAGTGGTACATCCGATTCGATTATACAGGTGATTAGTTTCACACACACATGTTCTTTTTTATGAGAGCATCAGCATCAAACAATTTAATACAGAAAAGCAAATAAAATCATAAATTTGAATAAGACCAGAAAATACGAACATGCTGCTATTCCTCTCCTCGCTTAGCTACCTGGCTTGTGAGTCTGGCAAGTGAAGGCCGAAACTCACTAGCAACACGCCACGTCATGCTTCGCCACGCCACGCCATGTGACGAAAATGTATGCGTATATTCTTCCATTTATTTATATGTGCCGCGTACACACTTGCCACACGCGATACCACGTCATGGCACGCCACGCCATCCGTCCATTTACACACAAACTGTCCCACGTGAACCTGTGTCACATGGCGTAGTATGGCGTGGCGTGTTGCTAGTGGGTTTCGGCCTTAAGGCTTTCGTGATAGTAAATGTCAGTGAGACGTATATCGCTACAGTAGCCCAAATTAATAATTTAAGTCGGAACGCGCCTATAGGCTCAATTATTGTGGTGGGCTACTACGTCTTCCCGGAAACGATGTAGGTGCTCCTGTGACTAGACTACCAGTGTCATCCCAATTTATATAGTATTTGCTATTTTATTCCATGTAATATTTAGTTGTGTTGTTTGATATTGTATATCACCATTTAAATAAATAAAAATTATGTGACGCCCATGTCCTCTATCTGTTTGATGTATGCCGACTAGATGTTTTTCAAGTGTTTCAAGTCGGATTAAAAATACTATACATAGTTATTCGTACCACTTTCGAGAAGAGTGAATTCACAATTTAACGTTTAAATAAAAATACCTAAAAAAAAATTTTAGGAGTGTTTTTTGAACAACTTTTGGGTTACTAAAAAAAAAATTCGCCTCCGGCGGAGGACCTGTAATGGGCCCGCGGGGATTTTGGCACACAGGCCCGGAGCTGGGTTGATACGCCACTGAATGAGGGTTACGGATCCGCATAATCGAACTAATTTTTGAATCTGAAACCTTCCAGCCAAACTCACTTTCCGCTATCTGAGATAAGCCAGACTTCTATTTTCATATACGTAATGTTCTATTTTAGTAAATGTGAAATATTTATGACTGGGACAATAAAATGTACTTGTATTTTTCATTTATCTTGGGAACCCATCGGAAAATTTCAGCGACTCAAAAATTTTTGTTTTGTCACCAAGAGATCAAACTATTCAATATACACCAACCACAAAAATAAGTACTGAAAAATTACACTGCCTCCTGGACTATTACATCTCAATGTGCGGACAAATCTTGCATACTAGTTGATGAAATTTTCAAGTTGTTGTTCGCCATTTTTTTGGACGTCTAACAGGAAATCAGTAACGGGACGAGAGGCTGCCTTTCTTGTAGCGATGATGAATAACGAATATTCTCAAATTCAGATTGAAATGGATTCCTATTGTTCTCGAGCACTGTTAGAGAATCGCGTAGTTGGTGAGAGCTAAGGGATATTTGTCGTGGCTCGAGATCCACTGAGATTTTTTGCAATCCAGCTTGGTCACAAGTGTAGGAAATAATTATGGAAGTTTGAAGCCGAGCCTCCTTGCCCAATGTTGACGAGCACCACTGGAGTCTGAAAAATGCGTCACCATTAACTGTTTGTTACGTGTGATATCTACTGGTTGCCTTGAAAATGGCTTTTTTGTTCGTTTGATAACAAAGTTATTCTCGAAGTCAGTTCTCAAGCTTGGATATGTTTGTCTATATGCAGCAAGTTATCGTGGACCGTGGTATTACACCAGCCATCGAGAGTAAGTAATGAGGATGGTTGAAAATGAAAAACAAATTGACGAGTATTGGGAAAGTCGACACATACATTCTGAAATTACCAGTTCGAATACTTCGCGAAAACATTAAATAATACGAGACGAGCTGGACATAGGTTGAATAAATAAATAAATAAAATTGCCTTTATTTTCAGATTTTTTGAAATAGATGTACGAACATTTATATGAGTGTCGGTATCCAACTAAGTTGCTTTTATACAACCACCCGACCAACGATCTATACCTTTTCAACTTCAAATTGGGACTAAACAACTTTAAGTTGGGAACTAACAAAATCAAATTGAGAATTAACAATATCAAATTGGCAATGATCATATTTAATTTGGTACTAATCAACTTCAAATTGGGACTAATCAATTTTGATTTGGGAAGAAAGAAATTCAAATTGGGAATAGACTTATTCAATTTAGGAAATTATATTTGAGACTGACTTTGAGTTTGTTAGAGAATCATGAACTATTTCTTCGAATTTGAGAAAAATATTTGTGCCAGCTCATATTCAACGCTTTATACCTGATGGCCGGATGCGCTAAACATGGCTGATTAGTGATTTGCAAATTGCGAATGAAAACATTTCATCAAAATGAGATTATGTTCAAATTTTTCTTTTATTTCAGCGTAATTTCAGGATTTTCCTCTATGTATCCAGTCATTTATACCTTATGTTCTTCTGAAATGTTTGCTTTTCTTTGTCCCCCACGTTTCCTTCGAACAACTTCTTGGGTACCTACCCATCGATAAGGTGTAGATTTTTTTAAACCCAGTGTGTTAGCCAATTTTCTTCAGTCGCCTTTGATATTAAAAACAGCACATATTTGCTTCTCAGCATTTTCTGCATCAGGTGTTTTAATTTAGGGCATTTTGTTAATTTAATATACGGTTTAAACGCGTAGCTGCCGGTTGACTTGCAAAACTTTAAAATTTATTCAACAATTCCAATTTGAAGTTGATTAGTACCAAATTTAAATTGTTTATTTCCAATTTGACTTTGTTTATTCCCATTTTGAACGTGTTAGTTACCAATTGTTTGTTTTTAAGGAACACCGGTGCAAATAGCTGTTAGAAGGTGATTATAAAAACATTATTAGTGAAGTTAAAGAAGCACAAGAATTACGCAGATTGGGAAAACCACTTTCATCAAAACTTTATCGAAGGTTGAATCGTTAATAATCGTTATGAAATACTAAATATTGGAGAGGAGGAAAAGTTGATAGCCAGAAGATTATTTTACAATTTTTTGATTGATTTCTTTACATTTCGCGTCGTGGATTTTTCAATTTTACACACAACGCGTTTTGGGTATATAAAATATACCCGTAACGCGATGTGGAAAATTCAAAAGATCCACAACGCGTTGTGAGTATAAAATTCGGGCAGTGACCGTTTTCGTCAATTGCGTACAACATATCTGTAGCAGAGAGGTAAATAGTCGTAACTCCGCTTTTAATCAATATTGAGTTAATATCATTTTCAAAGTGCCTGCTTTCAATTTGTTATTGTGGCAAAAAATCGTAAGTCCCGCTTTGTTGGTTGCCTGTATTTTTAGTTTAGTAGTAGACAGTAACTCCATGTATTAGTGGGGTAAAGAATGGTATGTCCTTTACATACTATTCTGTTAATGTTTACCTACCATCAAAATTTTTAGTGGTAAACAGTAGTAACTCCACGGAACGGCGTGCTGCTGATTTTTTCAAGTATTTTTAGTGTTTTGAAATGGGGAAAGGTGATAAAACACATAATATGTTGATTAGGTTGGAAAATATTGTTGTAAAACAAAAGGTCAAGATAGTTCCGATGAAGACAGCGAATAAATTTTGCCTTGTAAAAATCATAATCTTTTTTGTCTAGGACATCTTCTTCAAGAGAATTATTTTTTTTGAGTATTTTGTGCTCATTAATCATGTTAGCGATAAGCAATAAAACTGGTTTTGCAATATAAGACTCGAGATACGACTTCTATTTTAATGATTACCTGTTTTTTCAAATTGAGGTAAAAAGTCGTAAATCCAATTATTGGTTATCAAAACTGCTAATTAAGTTGAGTAGCATACCATAATAACAGCTTGGTACTGTTTATAAAAATAAGTCAAATTTTAAAGTGAGTTAGCATTACAACTTGTTTTCTTCTTTACTGAACTTTTCTATTTATGGACATACCATTGTTTACCTCTCCGCTACAGATATATAACAAAAGAAGCTGTATTTATGTGATAAACAAAATTTCAGGTGCATATATCAACTGCGTATATGGATATCCAGTCATATACCTATTATGTCTATACTTGACCCTGTTAACTATGGTTGGACTAGGTATAATGGAATTTTTGAGCCTGTTTTGATGACTGTTGATCCCATACCAATGAATATAAGGCAACTAATGAATGTCTTCTGCGAAGATAAATTATGTCAAAATAATAAATGTGTCTGCTTGAAAGAGGGTTTAACATGCTGCAGCGATTGTTCCTGCAAAAGTTGTCAAATAATATTCCTGATTTATATGAGGATGACGAAGGAGAAAATATTTAAACTAACTTGATAAAAAAGGATCAATTACTTTATGTTTATAGATTTTTTTATTTTATTTCTAGATGTCACGCTAACGCACTAACGCAGATGATTTTCAGAATGGTAGCCGCTAGCCGCTTTCAGCATTAGAGCGCATTTCAAAGCTCCCGGATAAAAATTCATTTTTCTATAACCGTTAAAGTTAGCGACTTAATTTTTTTTTTTTTAAAACTTCGACAATGTTTTTACTACATTTGATTCGATATATATGTATAGAAATTTTCAATAATTCACATTGCTCGCCGCAGTGTGAAGTTTAAGATGCACGATTTTGATAATTCTATATTACTAACTTTTTAACAAAAAAACCTTACACCTTTTCGAAATTTCTGAACTGTCATAAGAAGCGCTCATGTTTAAAGTATGTGTGCAAAAAATCAGAATTTTAGATTGTATGCTTTAATTAATACAGCGGGTAATGTTTAGAAAAACGTAGTTTTTCAAATTTGAGCTCAGTCACGTTTAAGGGCCGATTTCAAAGTTCAGTCCTACTAAAAAAAGTTGTACATTCCCATTTCCTATGCCCCAGAGTGTCCTCTACAAGATGATATAGGTTTCATCTGGTTATACCTCGGAATGACTCAAAGTCATAATTTCATTGTGATTTTACTCCACTATTAAGCAGGACGCGCACTGAATCGACTCGGACCGGTCGACTCGGCGAAGCGCATTCGGTAGTTTTTGATACTCATGCAATTAAATGAGACTCCGCGCACGGCATCGGACTCGTCGACTCGACGTGGTCGACTCGAGTTTCATTTAATTGCATGAGTATCAAAAACTACCGAATGCTCTTCGCCGAATCGACCGGTCCGAGTCGATTCAGTGCGCGTCCTGCTTTAGTATTAGCTTGTTGGGTAGTTGTATATATTTATTTATATATATTTTAAGCGGCGCCTTCAATCCCCTTAATTAAAGCGTATTATAGCTTCAAATATGACTGTATCGATGTTAACAACTTTGCGACTATTTGTTAGACTTTTCCATTGGCGTTCCCAGTGTAATGCATGTTGCGAACAACGCAACTTTATTATTTTCTTTTGTGGTTCACCTCTATTTTAGTAAATATTTTTCTTCTTTTAAAATCTGGCCAAACCTTCCTTTTCTTTTTTTATACAAACTCAGGTCTAGACAAGTTTTGTTTTGAGGAATTCGGAGACGGAGTATCTAGGATAATGCGGGGTGCGCGACGTGAGCGGGGATTGTTTTGCTTGGCGTTGGCTGGGACAAGGGTGGTACTTGATGGCACACAGCAGAGAAATGTAGAATAAAGCAGGACGCGCACTGAATCGACTCGGACCGTTCGACTCGGCGAAGAGCATTCGGTAGTTTTTGATACTCATGCAATTAAATGAGACTCCGCGCACGGCATCGGACTCGTCGACTCGACGTGGTCGACTCGAGTCTCATTTAATTGCATGAGTATCAAAAACTACCGAATGCTCTTCGCCGAGTCGACCGGTCCGAGTCGATTCAGTGCGCGTCCTGCTTAAGGGATCAGTGCGAATACGTATCTAAATAAATCCTTAAATTTCAAGTGACGTACGCGTGCGGCCCAATTCCACGGCGTCTTGAAATAATTTCTGTTCAATCTGTTTATTAGTGACGCATTGGTCCCGTACCGCGTCTTATTGATTAATTAATAATCCCCAGTTAATTAGTGACGTATTGGTCTCGTCCCGCGTCCTATAAATTAATAATTCCCAGTTAATAGACCTCGTTATAGACAAACCTAAAGTTTTCTTCAATTCGTGTAAGCTATAAAATGTCAATCGATATTTGAAGAATATTCCGCTGCTGGGTTCTGTGTTGGCTAATCGATCTAAGCCTGTATCTAAGCATCCTTTCAGTAGTACAGAAGCACTTCAAAGTTGAAATTGGAGACAACGGAGGTATAAACCTTTTTTTTGGAACCAACAAAAAAGGACAAGGTACTGTGACAGATTATTATTGTAGAGTGTTGCTTGATGTGACTTGTAAGGGTCAAAGGAAACTCTTTTGTGTTTTTTTTTATAAAACCAAATGCTTATTGTTCATCTGTTGAGCAAAAAATATTATTTGTGAGATTATTTCCTAACTTGTTTCACTTTGTATTTACATTATTGTTTATTTTGTATAAAAGAGATGTGTGTGCTTGATTTATAGAATAAGTTTTTCTTTTATTTTTATAAAAGTTTGCGTTGAATATTGATTATCTTGATTTGTTTATTGAATATTATTAATTACGTTGTTCTTGAAAGCAGAGTGTTTTATTTCTTTGAAGCCCAGGGCCAGATGGTCTAAATTTTTACAAGTCCTCATTCAGTCAGGAAGAAAAAAGTTTCTGGCTTGCTGTCCTCAATTTAAACCCTGTTTGGATTTGGACAATGCATGTGCTATAGAGTTTTTATTTTGCTATTTTGGACTGCATAAATGACGTCTTCCGCCAAAGATTTTGACTTTCGCAAGCAATCCGCGCTATCCTATTACGGTTTTTCCGTGGACTTGCTAGACACGTTCGAAAAAATCCTGCAGCTTATCAAGAATGGCACCCTCTCCAGTAATTAAATCAGTTTCATACAGCCTCTCCGGCAACTTTATAATTATTTGGATTTTCTTGTCGTTAGTTAGTGGTGATAAAATTGAACTTTCAAAGTGACGCGGCTCGACTCGACTTCATGGCTGAAACTTACGGATTGTTCTGCTCATATTTTTTTTTACATGGTTACTGCACATGTTGCACAATAAAGCTAACAAAAATGAGCTATCGTTCATCACACCGGAGTCCTCTAGTAATGAATATATTATCTTCTCGCGGAATAAATGAGAAATGTCTCGAATACATTTTTATTACCTTTCTCTGTCACAGTTCTGTGATTGGTCTTATACGTTCGTTTACAGACTACATGATATACCAAATTTTTGTCTTGCAGCCTATTTAACAGATCTTGATCGTCTAGATCTGTGGCACGTTGTTGCAAGTTCTCAACAAATTGTTCCATAGTGTTGCCGTGCTATGAAATTCTTAACAACTCCATTTACTTTCTTTGAATTTTTATTGCAAAATAAACATAACTCTCCGCTATTATTAATAGATGAATCCAAAATGTTAGTTCTAAAGTTGCCGTCACTTGACCGAAACTGAAGCGAAAGTGCGGTAAAATTATGAGAGAATTTCATAAATCAAAAATTTGAATTTTTTGTCAAAAGTAGTGTTCAAAGCCCGATTCGAATTCACCCCCCACTCCTCTGACGTCACATGACCTTGACGCCACCCCCCCACACCTCTGACGTCACATGACCTTGACACCACCCCCCACTCCTCTGACGTCACATGACCTTGACACCACCCCCCACTCCTCTGACGTCACATGACCTTGACCTTGGCCTTGAAATGTGACCTTGAGCGCCTCCCACTTTTCTCTCCCTGACCTTGAAATGTGACCTTGAGTACCCCCCACCACTTCTCCAACATATTCGACCTTGAATATTCAGGTGTTAGCACCTCCCACCAACCGTGAGATGTATATAAATTCTTTTCCGATTGAGGAAAGTTGCCATAGTCACACGCCAGCATCGTTTGTAGTACGATCTGTCACCTTCAAAGTCAACTAGAAATATTGTGTTTGTGAAGTATTCCGAAAGTGAGTGTGTGTTCAAGGTATCGTAAAAATTGTTACATTTTTCCTAAATTATGAGTATTTCAAAAGATACCTTGGTTGAAATCAATAATATGCTTAACAAAGATGTTAATTTTCTCGAAAGAAGAAAAATTTCTTCATTAAAGTTGGATGAAGTTTACATAATTAGAAAACTGGTGCCCATGGTAACACGGTTTGGTAAAACTATTCTTGTTACATTGTATGAAAAAACCGGAGATGTGGTTTTTGAAACATTTTTGCCAAAACGTGTAGCGGAAATGCTACCGGAGAACACCATCGAAATTATGAATTCTTCATCTGACAAATACACGCTGACATATTTGGGGCAAAGTTCGCAGTCATATGGGGGTAACACTAAGTCTCTTTTGAATTTTGGGTGTTTGGAATAGATTTTATATTATGGGGTGTACGAAATATTATTATTGATTGTTTTTGAAAAATGTAATGAGTTTTAGGGTATTGTAATTTATATATATTAGAACACATTCATATTTCAAATATTTCTAAAGATGTGTGACATCAGCAATAACACACCAAGTGTTAATGAAGAATTGGATTTCTACGTGATCTGGCTGGCGCGCAAATTGGGAGACATGGCCCAAGAAATATTACATTTTGAATATTTCAATTCGGATGTTCCTGCAAATGGTCAAAACGATTCAAAATATGTTCAAGACGCCATCAACTTTAATGTCGGAGCAAACTTATGCCGAAGATACTTATATGGTTCCTTCGGTCTTGACGAATTCCGTAGCCGAATGATCGAGGAAGACCTGAAAACATTCCTTATCGAAATACCACATATGCCAAGTGAATTGGTAATAAAATATGGGTTGGTGCAGGAAAGTGGTCTAACTCAAAAAAAAGAAAATAATGCACCCAAATAATTAAAATTAGTAAATTGTACCTTTGTAATAATAAATTTTTGTACATATTGGTTTGCGTTTTTGTTTTCATCCTTTACTCTTGGTTAGTTTCCCATATAAGCAAATGGTTGATAATTACAAGGTTAGTTTTAGTTGAAAATGGGGCGTGTTAACAACACTATAGATAAATTTGGTCGACAAAGAGTATATAATAAACATCAGTTCTTACGTTGTACACATAGAAATGGGTTCAAGTTAACTTTTGATGGTCACTATGATATTGAAGGGAAGCGTCTATCAAATGTTGCAAAACCGATAGCAGATAATGATGTTAGTACCCAGGAGTTTGTGCTTGAGAAAATTCGGTTGTTTCATCAACAAATGAAATATGCATTAGATGATTTAGAAAACCGTATAAACGAAAGATTTAAGAGCACAGATAAAAAAATGGATGATATTGGAAACATCTATATAAGCAAAGATCTGGAGAATGATAAAAAAATACGTAATTTAGAACGACGGATGGAAAATAATGAAAAAAAGCTAATAAATACCGACACAAGAGTTAATAACTTCATTTCTTCATCGAAATGGGGAGCGTTAACAAAACAATAGATAAGTTTGGTCGCCAGAAGACAGTTCATGATGACAGATTTCAAATTTTACGTGGTGCGTCGGGAATTGGATTTGTGCAAACACCCAATGATCAATTTAATAATGTGGGAAAGCGTTTGATGAATGTTGCAATATCGGAAACCAGTGATGATGCTACTACCCAACAATATGTGTTGACGGAGATCCATAAAGTGCGCCAAGAGTTAGCACAAAAAATAAACAAAATATATCAGGCTATTCATGAAAGTTTGATAAGCGTTGATGACCGAATGGTTACATTTGAAAATAAAATAAAAAGATATGATGCACAGGAAGAAAATATTGTGAAGAAAATAGCTGATTTGGAAAAGCGAATGAAACAGGATATGAAAATATTGTTGGGTGTTGAGAGGAAGGCTGATAGTATGATTGCAGCTAGCAAAGTACGAATATGACACAAGTTGAGATATAAGTGAAGAATGACGAATCCCATCATCACCATCTTTATTAGATTCACCACCGTACAGAAAATTTATGACTGTTTCTAAACTTTTTAATAACAATTTTGTACTAAAACATATATTAAATCTGAAATAAAACCAAAAAATATTAAAAACTTGTTTATTTATAAGCCTTATATTTTACAACTAGGTACCTATACACTTAAAACTAGTATATATTTAAACAATATCAGACTTATCTATCCACGAGTTGAACTGATTCGGAAAACCTAACCATTTAACATATAATTGTTTTTTATTGTCTTTTTTACGTTCGCGAAGAACTTTTTCAACTAAATATACATCTGGGCTTCTCGTCTTCTGCAGCTCAGCTTCATAGAAACATCCTTTAATTGGTTGATTATCCATGGATTCCAACAGATATGTAGGTGGATTGGTAATGTTAACTTTCACTATCTTAAACAGTTCTGTCGACCAAGATGGTGTATATCCTTTATCAAATATACTCTTATATTTGCTTATCCGCACAATATCTCCCAGACGAAATTTATATTTTTTAGGCATCACTTTGATATGATTGTACACATTTAAATCAGTATTTTTTTTTACATTGATGGGTTTCATGCCAATGGTTCGATGTTTGGTGTTATTATAGGTTTTCGTTATTGCGGGTAAAAGATGTAACCATTTATTGGATCCCCTGGCAGAGAACTGCTTATATAAATTATTTTTTATGGTCCTTATAACCCGCTCTATAATTGCGGCCTTCATCGCGCTATATGTTGAATAATGATTAATATTGTGTTCCATCATAAGAGCTCGAAAATTCTTATTATAAAATTCCTTCCCATGATCACTTTGTATATTTGCTGGTGTGTGCTGCTTCTTCTATTATACTTTTCATTGCTCTAGTAACTTCAACACCTGTTTTGTTCTTGATAGCTCTAGCGTATACATACTTGGAGTAACAATTGATGCATACCAGAATATAGCGATTCCCAGCATTTTCATCAGCAAATTGCTGCATTTCTGCTAAATCTATCTGCCACAAGTCTCCATAACCCTTAATAATCGTTCGTCTTCTAGTAAAATTTTTCCTCACATTTTTATGAAGTTCTCCAACAATTTTAAGTTTTTCATTGCTAGGTTCCATATCTATTCAAGTGTAGCGCGTCTCGTGGTACACTGATGCGATGTATGCATTGCTCAGTAAATTATACCCTCCTCACGAAGCTCTTCTATAATTGAAATAATCTCGTTATCGTGTCCTGTGTGTCCTGCCGCCTTAGAGCTCCACAATAAACGTAATCTATTCACCAACTCCTTGGGCTTATTCCAATAAACATATTCGGGATGATGACATGATAGAAGTTTTTTTTGTGGTATGGTAAATTTATTGTTCTTTTTGCGAATGCCTTCACCCAGTTTCGTCTTTTGCATCAAAGGTTTTATGATTTTCAAATATTTTTCCCACCTAGTTTCCGTCAGTCCATGTTTTTCATCATAGCGGTTGTATGCGGCATTCGTTAATTCTAAAATGTTTGCGTAATTTTGACGTACAGATGGACGCATGTCATCCAATCTATTCAATACTGGTGGACTTTTTAAAAACAGCAAATCGTAAAGTTCGCTGCTTCCATCGAATATAGCAATGTTTCTCGATAGGTCATTATATAATGATACTTTTCCTTCGGGAAAACGTACTTCCTTATCGCCAATGTATGTCTTATTTTTGACCTTACTATTTTTATTACCGTAATGTACCCCATAAACGGTATCATACTGAGATGGTCTTTTTTAAGGCCGCTCAAAAGTGCGTTGAGATAGCTCCTAGATTTTGTAGATGTTTTACCACTAGATACATCGGATAATGTAGGGGATGTAATTGATGATGGGGGTGTGTCGAATAGGTGTTCCCTTCTCGTTGCATCTATTGGTGTAGATATTTGTAGTGACTGGTGTGATGTGCTCTCCGCCATTGATGGTGATTTCTCAAATATTTCTGATGGATCAATCGACACGCTTACACTCTGCTTTCGCGGTTTTGTTTGTGCGTTTGGTTGTTTGCTCTGTTTTTGTTGTTTTACGTCATTAGAGATAGATGTTAAGGGTTTAGTGATTGGTTCATAGAATTTCTCCAATTCAAATTTATGCTTCGCCGTTTCTGTTTTAATTTGTTTAAATTTTTTTCTAACTGCATCTGTAACAGCTACCAGTTTACGTTTTAAATCAAGTTCGTTATTCATGGTGTTGTCTCAGTACTGTGCACGCATGAAATGAATCGCATACGTTTTTATTATACAAATATATAGCTGTCGAATCCTTTGCGGTATCTCCCTGAATTCAAATCACAATCTTTGTCTATAACGAGAAATCCATATTTATTGTTCCAACACTTGGAACACATCTCCTGGAATTGTGTGAATGTTACATCAGGAGAAACATGATCTGAGAAGATGTGTCTTAAATTCATTTCATCTTGTTTGAACATAATAATTAAGTTGGCATTATCACGTACAAGTTGTTTTGGGACTCGGGAATAGGTTTGTGCTAAGTAAAAAGCATCCACATTTTTATGTCTGCCCATACTAAAGTATGATCTTACTATATCTTGTTTTTCACACATGACGTCATCAAAAATGAAAACAGAGTTTTGTCTGGCATCCGATGGTTCCACAATGTTGGATGCATCAGTAAATGTGTAAAAACCCATCCCCTTGATAGGTGATAGAATTTTTCTCAAATACTCATATTTCGGCTGGTATAGGGACTTTGAATAGATGTAGACGTTCTCGAAACGTAATCCCGAAGGATGAATAAGCAGTGTGATCATAACATTAGTTTTCCCACAATTTGACGGTCCGATTAGCAAGCCGCGAATAGAACGCGGAAGCAAAGGGCCATGTCTTCGGTATTCCTTTTGCATATGTCCAGATCCAACTTTTTCATCAAAATTGTCGATATTAAACTTTTGTTTTAGGTTAACGAAACGCATGTTTTTTCATACACGCAGTCGCGCACAAATAAATAAATATTATAACAAACTGTTCACGGTATTTATCATTTAGATGGCAATCGTCAAGCGAAGTGGACGTTCTCGTTATTCAAATAAGACTGGATGTGGTATTGTAAACTCACTAATTAATAGTCTCCCGTTCGAGTTACATATACCAGGAGGCTATCAGTACTGCGGTCCGGGCACGAAAGTTCTGAAACGTGTGGCACGAGGTGATAGAGGTATAAATCTCCTGGATTCTGCATGCAGAAAACACGATCTATCTTATCTGCATAATAAAGATAATTTAACTGCACGACATCAGGCCGACTACGAGTTGGAACAACGAGCTTGGGAGAGAGTGAAATCTAAAGACGCTAGTGTAGGTGAAAGGGCTGCTGCTTGGTTAGTAACAAATATCATGAAAGGAAAACAGCGATTTGGGATGGGTGTATCGACTGTATTGAAGAAAAAGAAAAGGCCCCGCAAAGGAAAGCATCACAATGGTGTTGTAAAGAGGGCTGGCGCAAAACGGACAAGTAGACAAAAAGTGAAAAAAGTAGCGTTTGGATCAGCTGTGAGAAGACCAATTCGTTCAGAACTGATGAAAGCTGGAGGACGAAAATTTGTTGAAAAAAATTTCCTGCAAGCTTCTAAAATAGCTATAGCAGCTGCACGCAAGTCTGTGAAAGCAGCCGGTGGTAGGCGAAAGATTCGAACACCAAGAGTTCTACCCATACCCAAAGTTGGAGGAGTGTTACCGCTCATACCAATATTTGCAGGATTATCGGCGCTTGGATCTATTGCAGGAGGGGTCAGTGGGATAGTACGCGCAATAAAAACCACGAAAAATGCCAATGCAGAGAAAACAGGAACCACCTTACACCTTAATTCACGAGGAAGCGGATTGTATCTAAAGCCGTATCGAACAGGGTTAGGATTATTCATGCACAATAAATCAAAAAACTAATCGAATTCCTACCCCAAAGAGCACTATCCAATATCGATATAGAGAGCTACGCATTAAAAATGAAAATACCATATTTTAGAGGTGTGTTTATGAGAGACACACTACCCACACATGGCGCACGACGCTGTGAGACAGCAATTATTAATTTGGATAGTATGCGAGGTGTAGGGACACATTGGGTGGCCTATAGAAAAGATAGGGGGAAAGTAACATACTATGACAGTTTTGGTGATTTACCACCACCTGTTGAATTAGTGCGCTATCTAAGAACAGGACCAGAGGCTGCAAATAATATTTATTATACATATGACCGCCAACAACAATTTGGAACAGTCTGGTGTGGACACTTGTGTTTAAAGTTTCTCTCGAAATCTTAGGCACAAAATCACCACCAACCATGTCTATAACGCCACAGATTGAGCGTGATGGTTATAAAAAGATGGCATCATCACTAAAAGCATTCTCCCGATCGGGTGGATTACTCAAAATGACATCTGAGCAATTGGGTGAGATGCCAAAGGAAGTTATGATAGCGTGTGCACCCAAAGAAATCGCGTTGATCTGGGATAAGTTACCTGAAGCTCTACAAAACGATGTGGATATATTAAAATACCAATATTGTGGCGAACATTACAATGAAGAAGTTTGGAATAACTGTGATGTAGCTGATGGACCCGCCCCGAGAAGAATATTTTGTTGTTACTGCAAGACAGGTGATGTAAAGATAACCACGAAAAATTCCACACAGTCAACTGAAAGACGTGGAAGACGACAAAGCCTTAACGATCTAGCTTGTTGTTGCAATCAGCAATAAAATAGTCGCATAATTGTTTTGATAGTCAGTCATGTCCTTCACATTCACATTAACAGGATACAGCAGTGTTTTAACCGCCGATTTTTTCCCACCCATTGAATTGGATAAAACAAGCCGATATGGATTGGCCCTTCTCGGATTCTACACATACAACTCTATTTTCAACGTTGATGAAAGCAACAATGCCTTTGAATACAGTAAAAAAGGTAGTGCCAAAATTTCGCGTGTAACTATTCCTCCTGGAGCATACGAAATCGTTGAAATCGAGCATGTTATGATTGCAGCGTTGCGAGCGTCCTCGAAAGATGATGATACTAATCTATTTTCGCTGAAAGCCAATAACAATACATTGAAATGCGAATTGAAATCCAAGCTTAATATCGATTTCGGCGTATCGAATAGTATCGGTAAGATGTTAGGATATGAGAGTGGCCAGCTGGAAAGTGGTGTGAAACATGAATCCGTATTTCCCGTAGACATTATGAAAGTGCGAATTATACGTATAGACTGTAATATCACCTCGGGAGCATACCTGAACTCTCGCGAGTGTCACACATTATTCGAATTTGACATAGAAGTTGAACCCGGTTACAAAATTACAAAAGAACCTCAAAACAATATTTATTTGCCCATAAAGCCTGAAGGACGTCAGTTCATCGACAACATCACATTACGCATCTTGGATGATAACGGTTGCCTGATAGACTTTCGAGGAGAGAAAATTATTGTGAAATTGGAATTGAAGAAAATTGTTGTATAACAATGGGATTTTGCTACAATCGTCAATTGCACAGATTTCAATCTATCCAGAAATCTGTTGAAAAACCTAATAAAAATAGGCGAGATACCACGGGGGGATTCACTCGTAGCTCGAACTCGAGATCGACAACACAGTTGCAGCAACTGTCCGCACAAGATCGAAGCTTTTTGAAATCAATCTGCGGTTTGAAATTGAAGTCTAGAAAGCAAAAATGATGACCAGCAGCGACAAAATTGACGTCTTTACCGGCCCCATTCTCGATAATTCCATCGTCAATTTACAAGAACATACATATAAACCATATGGTTCGCCAGTTTTCCAAAACTCTGATGAAATTCGCATTCCAGTCCATTTCCAAGATATAATACTGGACATATCCGAAAGCTATATCTATATCGAGGGGAAGTTTAAGCCCAAAGATCCTGCTAAAAAGTGCTACCTATCCAATAATGCCCTAGCCTTTCTGTTCGACGAAATTCGATATGAAATGGGTGGTGAGCATGTAACAGTTGTTCGAAAACCTGGAATTACATCGGCCCTTAAAACAATGGTGTCGTTTGGTGCTTCACAGTTGAAACCCCTACTAGCTTGTGGTTGGGGGCTGGCTGAAGATAAACAGCATCTCATCGATTCCACAAGTCACGTGTTTTCTGGTAAATTGCCTCTAAAGTATTTAATGGGTTTTGCCGAGGACTATACGAAGGGAATCTTCAACGTCAAGCAGGAGCTTATATTGATAATTGCTCGTACCTTCGCCAACTGTTATATCGGTGAAGTGGAAGCAGATATCACACTCGACAAAATTGAATGGAAAATCCGTCATATCATTCCCAACGATGATCATAAGTTGAAAATAATGTCACGCATGAATAAGGGGGGCCAAAGTACCAATATTCAAATAGCTTACCGCAAATGGGACCTTTACGAACTTCCTACGTTGCGTGAGACTTCAGCCGATATTTGGACTTTAAGAACTAGCAACAGTTTGGAGCGACCCCGCTTTCTTATAATCGGTTTCCAAAAAAACGAAAATTGTGATGTTACAAATAGATATAATTTATGTAATTTTTTATTTATTTAAATAATAAACGCATTTATAAAACCCAGAAGTTTAAATCGATATTATATCACGTGTGAATTGGGTGGGCGTTAGTTTATACTTCAGATGTATGGTGGGGTGGTGATATCGACATTATAATATTGAAACGTTTGACTGAGAAGTCATTCCTATCATCATGGCACAACCTGAAAGACCTTTGAGTAGAGGCTCATCCGTTTTCAGTGACGAAACGGACCGCAATAATGATGATGACTTAGAGCTTTTATTAATTTTATAAGAATTGCAGGATTTGGTGGACTTGCAGGCTGAAGAAGATGCACGTAGTCTAGTGGAGCCGGACTCGAGCAGCGACTGGCCGGAACCCGTTCCGGAACCGGAAGATTGCTCGGGTCCCGCAGACTCAACTACTGGGTGAATTATCCAACAAAGTCAGTAGTTGTACCCTTATTTATGATGTCGAACGAAAATTTTTAGGACCTCAAAAAAATTCATCGTAGTTAGTTGATCATAACTTTTTATCCATATATTGTTGGAGAAGTTGTGTGCGCTTATATGTACAAACATAAATAAATTTTGTGTGGTTAAACAAAACACGTGTTGCCTCGCCTACTCCAACTAGTTTAAAATATGTTTGTGTATAGTTTCGATCCAAAGTATTTGTTGGTAAACACTCATCACATTCGATTCTCCCTAATCAAAGTGCGCCATGACGATACGCGGTGTGATTGAAGAAAGAAGCAATTAGTAGGTTCTTTTCATTGACTATACTCGGCTTGTGAAAGCATTAAGATTATCTACGATCAACGACATTTTGTTGGAATGTAGGTATCGGATTTATTTTTGAAAGGTCGGAGACAAACGTATTTTCATACAATACATTTTTGTAAAAGTGCAGGTGTTTCGAATAACAGGGATATTTTGGGAGCATAAATCTATCCGTCGAATAGAACAATAGGCTTTTGACTACAATGGCAAGTCCTGAACAATTGGGTCATTTTGTTAGAAGACAGGTGTCTGATTTATTTTGTAAAAGTGCAGGTGTTCCGAATAACTGGAATATTTCGAGAGCATAAATCTATCTGTCGAATAGAACAATAGGCTTTTGACTACAATGGCAAGTCCTGAACAATTGGGTCATTTTGTTAGAAGACAGGTGTCTGATTTATTTTGTAAAAGTGCAGGTGTTCCGAATAACTGGAATATTTCGAGAGCATAAATCTATCTGTCGAATAGAACAATAGGCTTTTGACTACAATGGCAAATCTCGAACAATTGGGACATTTTGTTAAAAGGCAGGTGGATTTATTTTGAAAAGCTATTAGAGAAATCGGCGGCTCCCCAACGAAAATGTTTTTAGTTTTTTTTTTTTTATAAGTCGCTTATAACAAATTAAAAAAAAAAATTGAAAAAACCATTTTTTGTGTAGGGTCACAAAATTTTTGTAATGACTTCAGGAAACCGAATTTGAAGGGTGGATCAAAAAAAAAAAAAAAAATGTATCTAATTTTTTATTAGAACATCCCTTGGTGGTATGTATTCGCCAGAGCTGCACTTGTTTCGATCAGGTTTTCGTGCGGCTTGGTGTTTATAACATGTCTATAAAAGCCAATCCTTCTTGATATACATCTCTCATTTGGCAAACGACACACATTTTGATTTTAGTTTTGCTTGATAAATTTGAAAACAAGAATGTCTTTCTATCAGATAATCACACTGTATTAATGCAAAAATCTATTGAGGTTAGGTGGTATATAAAAAATGTGTGATTTTATTCCCAAAATGTTCCGTCATTGCAACGTCATTCAATAAATTTCTCAACTAAGAGAATGGGTGGTGGTGCGGTACCATGAACTCGCGCTTTTGTTAAAAGGGTTTTCTTTGGGAACGATGAAGCGAGACAGCGCTTTGTAAGAAGAGACGAAGACAAGAATATATTTTTGAGGGTGTGAATACAAGTGCGTAGTTGGGTAGGTGGCGCATGGTGGTGGTGGTATTTGTCACCCAATCGAAAAAATCTTAGGTGGGTGAGTTTTTGTGTGGGTGGAGTGAGGTATCACTTTAAAAGTCGATCTACCCATACATTTTTATCAGTCAGCTTAGCATCATGGAGTCTCAAAACTCAGTCATCGAAGAGACTCTTGCTGCTAATTTACCAAGCGATCTAAGGAATATAACCTTAGACGCTCTAGTGTGTGCCCCAATTGTAATACTATCTGACGACGACGACGCCGAAGCTTTCCAAACAGGTCCCCGCCTCAAGAGGCCAGTTAAAAATCTGAACCTGATGAGGGGGCCTGCGTACGAAGAACAACGGGCATCTGTGTTAGCGAAAATGCTGTTTACTGGGGGGGATAAGGTGGAAGAAGGTCGCCCCAGTGCAAAAAGACGACGGGCAGGAGCACAAAATCAAAAGATGTCGTCCGAACAGAGCAGCAGCAAGAAGCAACAACAACAACAGCAACAGCAACAACAACAGCTGCAACAACAGCTGCAGCAACAGCTGCAGCAACAGCAACAGCAGCAGCAGCAACAGCAGCAACAGCAGCAGCAACAACAGCAGCAGCAACAGCAGCAGCAGCAGCAACCAGAGTCTGATGAGCTTCTCCAGTTAGTAATCCGACGGAAGGAGGCTCTTCAGGAAAAAGTTGTTGCTGAGAGGGCTGCTGTTGTAGCAGCAGAACAAAATCTTGAATCTTCAATCAATCATGCTGAGGATTTTCGGCGGAGAGTTGAAGCTTCAAAAGCTCAACTCGAAGCTTTGAAAACAAGATTGGCAGCAGAAGAGCAAGAGTTGGAGGACGCCAACCAACAAGTGGCGCTACACCAGGTGGATCTGCGTGTGCTGATTGGTCGACGTGAAGAGACAGAAGTGAAAATTTCCAAAGATAAAGTTTTTTAATAATTTGTGGACATAAGTTTAGGTATAGAATTTTAGGATAAGTATAGCTATAGGATTTTTTTTATAATAAATAATATATAGAATAAGTATAGCTATAGATTTTTTTTTTTTTTTTAATTTTTTTTTCTAATAAATGATATATATCTCTACAAGTTTGTTTTTGTATATTTCAAGAAAACCTTAAATAATCCCCAATGAAATATTTGGGGATAAGAAATAAACATATGCAGCCGTATTCAAAATCCTCTTTCAGCTTTAAAACCGCTTTTAGAACTGGTGACTTATTTATTGAGAGAGACAAAAAAAAAGTTTTGTACATTTTAACTAAACTCTAATCAAAATATTTTGTGGCTCTTTTTTGTTTGGCCGATTTTGTTAGGGTTCGAGGGGGACATATGCGTTCTACACAGTTGTGGAATCACAAGGACCGAGTGGCGAAGGTGGCCTAGACTGTTTTTCCCACACACCATTCGTTTTTACAAAAATCCATGAGTCCTCAATTACCGAAGACTGAAATCCTCGGCAAAATCCTTGGTAATCAATTTTCAAGACTACGGAATATTAACCTCGAATTTGTGAACTTCTAGGTCGATTCTGTTTGAAAGTTGAGTTGCGTAAGAGTGGGATTGGTGGTATAAAAGTTTGGAACGTTTGACTAAGAAATCATTTTTATTCATCATCATAATCATCATCATATGTGCACAACCAGAAAGACCTGAGAGTAGAGGCTCATCCATTTTCAACGATGAGACGGACCGCAATAACGATGACGACGACTTAGACCTTTTACTAATTTTACATTAATTTAATGGGGAGAATAAAACGATTCATTTGAGCATTTCAATTTTTATTATTTAATCCATAACAAAATTCGATTCAAAGAGCTTTTTGTTAGAATTATTCGATAATATGTTAGATTATTGAATAATTCTTTAGAACAAGGTGCCAGTCGTGAACTGAGCTCTTTGTCGCACCTCATTCAGTTTTTTTTTAATGTGAAAACGAAATTTCAAACAAAAAACACATGTATTTACAGAAATCTACATCCTAACAAAATATATACACTACTTATCACTATTTACTAAAATTCACATCCTAATGCTAACGAAATATATGTACTACTTATCACTAAAATTAAAAGTCTTTGCAATAGTCCGCAAATTGTTTTTTAGTTCGGAAATTTTCGCATTGGAATTGCTCATGCAGCTTTCAGCGTCCAGCATTTTCTGCCGAAACTTTGCATACTCACTACGATACAACTCCAATGCAACCTCCTCCTCACACAATTGTTTTTGGAGCGCGCTATGGTTTTCCATCGCGCGCGAAAAAATGTCTTTTCCTGAGGCCGAAAACCCGCTCCAATCCGGCTGTGAAAAAGTCGTCGCGGATTCGAAATTCGCACTCTTTTTTACTATTCGCGTCGCGGATGCCGCACTCAAGTTCTTTTTTGCCGCGCGCACCGATTTCCTACGTCTCCCACAAGTGATGATCGGCGATAACGGCTGATCCGAATTATCGTCAGGAATGGAAATCGGTGGAGGCATTTCGCGTTCCGACGAAGTGGCTGGAGTGATCGGCGAGTATCGGGGCGGCTGTGGTGATGGCTGTGAAACAGCACCTGGTCCCTCGATAACCACAACGTCGGGTACCAGGTGTTCGGGGGTTTTGGAGCGGTTTTCGGTGTGGACGAGGTCCGGTATTTTCCTAGGCTTTTTTGTCGATCCATCCGGGTGAATCGCTGCATAAAACATACGCTTATTGCGCGCTACTTTCGAAGGCATTGTCAATGCCTTCTCAAGTTTTCCCACAATTCGCGGCCGGATGACAACATCACTCAATACTGTGATCCTCTCCTTCGTACCTCGCTGCCCATTTTCGATCTTCATCAGCAGATCGTCTATCGCCTCATTGATTTGTGCGTTACAACCATCATCTAAGCTGAAATAATCCTCGCAAACTTCTGGCTGCGGCAGACTATCACCCTCGCGAACTTCTGCCTGCGACGGCAAATCACCGAGCGAAAACGCGCCCTCCATTTCCTCCAGCGCATCAACGCACAACGCGTCCAATCCATCGTTCAGGGTATTATCAAAATCATCCCCCCAAAGTTCGAGCGACAGTTCGTCAAACACGTTCTGCCCCACCGACCCGAGACTTGCGATGATTAACTCTTGAGCCGAGTCACTCAGGCTCAATGGGTTTAATAAAGAAGAGTTTGCAGACACTGATTCCATCTTCAAACTGAAATATTTTACGCAAAATCTCAACAAACTTTCGATGCTGAAGGGTTGTTCAGAATTGTTGAGCTCAACTCAGTGAGAACTGTGAGAAAGACCTTTCGAGAACAGATTATCCCCCACCAAGTATTCTTGAGGGTTGTTTAGGGTTAAAATCTGTCACGAACCAAGGGAAGAACATACCACCCACGTCAAGGCTAAGATATCCGTCAGCTAGGTGTGGGGGAGGGGAATCCGTTGTGGATGTTTGTGGGGGGTGCTAAAACCTAACAATTCAAGGCCAACTATGTTAGAGAAGTGGATTTTCAATTATACCTTATTACATAATAAATGAATACAAAAATTAACAATTACAAATTATGATACATATTATATTTACAACTTAAAATACAAAATATGTATTCTCCAGTTTTAGGGTCATCATTCATTCATCAATCAATCATCCATCATTTTCCAAAAGCCTTTGGCATATCATTGATAACTGTTCTATACAGTCTGGTTCAGACAATAAATTTTCCATACTGTTTTGCTCGAATGAACTTGCCTCACACACACTAGTTAAAATTTGTCGAATTTGTTCCGGATCGGTCTGATGAAATGTTATATCTATATGACCCCAAGGTAGAGTTTTTATTGACTGGGGTATTATAAAGCGTTTATCGTCATGGTGAGAAAGAGCGACCTTGTTTAATATTTCTGTATAAACATCGTGCCGCTCACTTCGGAATGTTTTCATCTTTCGAAATATCAAACCACCACTCTCAACGACTTTGCGATAATCTTCCAGGTTGATATGTTTTTCGACTACCGATTTCTTAATCCCTTTCGCTTTTTTCAATTCTGTTTTTAATGATTTTACATAATATGCTTTAGCTCCGGTACCATAGAAAGCGCTTATCGGATCACCTGGAAATTCATCTTTCATTCGTCCCGGTACCGATTGACTTTTCCTAATATTAAAAGGATTTCCGTCAACCCAATTCGATGTATCGAATTTGTCTGGGTTTTCTGCGATAACGCGATAAAAATCATCCGTAAACACTTTTAATATTAGGGAATCCGTGTCTGTGTACAGTAAGGAAGCATCATCACCAAACTTTTCCTTGATGAAGGTGTAAAAAAAAATCATAAATTACGGTTTTCGACATGTCCAATATGGAAAACCCAACATATATTGGCTTGTCATAGATCACTTTGACCTTATCCATATGGATAGCTACAAAGTCATCAGTGAAATACGAACAGCTATTGAAATTAAGACGAGCTATTAATGCGCGTGCTCCAACTTTACCGACGCTGTTCTCCCACTCTGTTATTAATTTTATGTCTTTACGCTTTTCCACATTTTCCATTGTTTTACCGAAAATCGCATTTATAATTAATTTAAATAAATCCCTACCAAATTTTGTGGCTGATAAATTGCGCAATACTGTGTTGAAATCAATAATATATTTCTTCAACCACTTTGACTGATTGAATTTCAAAACTCTATGAGTTTGCGTTACTATTAGGCCATTCGAAATAGCTTGTTTTAGAGTTCTATAATGTACAATATAGTTCTGTTTATCGTTTAGGTTTGGAATTAATTTTTTCATTTTTGCTGATTCTATGGGCGGAACAATACTTTCCACTAAAAAGGGGAGGTCAGCATGAGCATCATGCAAACCTTCCGGATAACACACATCAACTTCTAAAACATAGCCTTCTAGATCATCATCATCAACATCCATAATATTCAAATCATTTATTTCTTGATGAGATAACCATTTAAAACCGCCGAATGGTAATGCTTGCGACATACTGTGCCCATATAAATTTGTTGCATCAAGATATGTGATAAATGATGATGGTTTCGTGGGATCATAATCTGGTAAGTATTTGTTATTTGCTACATGCTTCCTTTCAGTACACTGACTTATACCTCCGCGAATACCCTTTTTGAAAAAGTGAACCATATCAATATCAGTCAATAGCTCCAACTCTACTTTAGTCATACGTAACATACAATCAAATGATAAACTTGGAAGTGTATAATATTGTGCGGGATCTAGTTTGTAAACATTCAGACATGTATCGCGAAATTGTTCGAAAACATCACTCAATAGTGTTACGTCCGACTTTAGATACACGTCTGAATATTCACCCAAGTTCTTACACTGAAACAAACGCCAAACCTTCTTTGCTCTTTCGTAAGATTCATCGCTAATATCCTCATCACGTAGAGTATCAAAAAACTGGTCTTTTGTTGGAAGAGTTGGGTAATTCATTTTTTCCAGCGAATCAAAGAAACTATAGGGGAAAACACCCTTTTGACGAACTAAACTGAATTCCTCATTATTGGAAAAATGCCTACGTGTTTCCCTGAAACTATCAATTTCCAATCCGTTACCCAAATTTTCCAAAGATGCCGATAAAAATTTAAAGCTATCGATAAACCGTAACTTTAAATTTTTTCTTTTCAATGAACCAGTTTTTTTATCCATGTAGTCGTGTACGTAAATACTCTTTGTGAACGATATATACTTTTCCTTGCTCTGAGCTATAACATTAATTTTATCACCATGGTGACACAATTCTTTAATAAACAAATGACAGTCATACCCGCTCAAATTGTGAAATATAATGGGGATAAAATTAGGTAGTTTATAGTTTAAATTACAAATAGAATGAGCAGCACCAAATCTTTTCTTCCCCGTTATATGACAGTGATCTCTTACTTTAATATCATTCTCTTCAAATGGTTTCTCACAAATACCACAAGTTATTGCATTTCTAAAATCCAACTCTTCGTCAGGTGTTAGACGATTCATTGGTTTAATATCTTTACAATAGGTGTTATAAAGATGTCTCAAATCGCTTTCCAACCGAGAAACAAAAATTTGGGCTGCGTCATTTCCGCGATATAGCTCAAACTTAGAAACTGAATCATCAAAGGAGCATTTTATAAGATATGCGAAAGAATACGGTTCATGTTTGACGCTTTTCAATGTGTAAGAGCTATGAGGGTTTGGTTCGCTAGTATCCATTGGTTTTAAAATCGATTCAAAGTCCGCATAAACCACAAATGGAACACGCATTTGTTTTTCAATATTTTCATATTTCATTATGTTCTCCGATACAAGGCTTCCAAATTTATCAGTCTTTGAATCGCTTGTTGGTGTCAATGTGTATACATGATTACAATCATTTTGTTGATGCATTATCAACTTTGATGGTGAGTCGAAATGAATGAGACAACCGTCACAAAAGTATAATTTATTTTCTTGATTTGATATCTGACTGGATACCAAGCGTGACAAGTCTTTTATCCAACAATAATGACTTTTGGAACAGTTGATATCACAACTATGTCGTTCATCACCATCACTTCTGATGTGACAATCTTCAGTTACCAACAGCAAATTGACATGTTGTCGCAGTTTTCTACCCGAATACCTTAATGGACCAACAATTTCGTATTTTAATTTATTATTTTCGAATAATGATTGCAATCCATACACATTGACTGATATATCATTCATTTCCTCAAACTTTTTTATGTCACACAACTTTACTGGAAAATCCATACCTGCTAGATTTAAAACTCTCGAATAGTGTGGGTAAGACGTAATCTGTGACATCATTCTAGCAGCGGGAAACAATGCTGATGTGACAGCCCAAGCAAAACAACACTGGTCCTGGTTTATCACATTAACGGTGGCGCCTCTCATTTCAATGCTTTTGGGTAATTTGATGTAGGATGAGCCACCGATAGGTCTGAACTGATTGATGTTAACCTCCAAATAAAGAATTTTCCTTAAAGCCCATCCTGTAAGTGAAAGATTTCAGTTAATAATTTGCTTAAATCTACTCACTCATTATAACATACCCGAATCTCTCTCCTGAAACTCTGTTGATTGTGTTTTCATTGCTTCAACAAATGATTGGTAAAGTTCATTTAGATCGCTTCCAACAGCAACAATTTTATTGCAAGTATTAAATGATTTTTCTGTGTTCACATCTTGTGTCGGGTGATAGTATTGTCCAATCACAACCATATTCACTTTTAATGCACCATGAAATCCCAACATCTGCTCCAACACATTCAGCACTTTCAGCATAACATCATTGAAAAATACTGTAAAGTCAATGTGTTCGGTATCGCTGCTTATGCGGTATGTTGCAATCCTGCTTCTGAAAGCGCTGTCCACACGTTGTACACCATCACATAAAGGTATGCAGGAATTATTTCTATGTTGTGTCGTCCTCTGATGAGCCATCATCAAATTTGAGGGTATTGATACATTGCATGCGGCACATGTCTTCATAGATGCTGTTGATGCAGCTCCATCTAACCTGGGTTGCTTTCCACCAACATCACCAACCCTAAATCGGGCTTTGCAGGATTCCCTCATATGCCGCATCATACTGTAATTACGACTGAATGATACACCACAATTTTCACAAACGTAAACCATTGTTATTGTTCCGGGGCGATTGGAAGAAATCTTTCCGCAAAAATTCTCGTACTAAAGATCAAACACCTCCCAACCCATAATTATATGTATTAACCAAGGTTATCGTCGACTCAAGTTCACATACCAACTTATGGGTCGCACAACTGACCTTGAGCAACTCAAGGTCAAGGGCGTCAAGGTCGACTCAAGGATGCACACGTCTGCGGGGGCACTTGAGCCTGGGAACTTTTTCAATACCGCGGGAAAATCTCTTGATCGACGGCGCCTTTGATCTGAAATTTCACTTGAGCGTGGGAACTTTTTTGGTACCGTGGGAAAATTTCCAGATTGTTAGCGCCTTTAATCTGAAATTTCACTTGAGCCTGGGAACTTTTTTTGGTACCAGGGAATAAGTGGGAGGCGCTCAAGGTCACATTTCAAGGTCAAGGTCAAGGTCATGTGACGTCAGAGAATAGGGGGTGGTGTCAAGGTCATGTGACGTCAGAGAAGTGGGGGGAGGTGTCAAGGTCATGTGACGTCAGAGGAGTGGGGGGTGGTGTCAAGGTCATGTGACGTCAGAGAAGTGGGGGGTGGTGTCAAGGTCATGTGACGTCAGAGGAGTGGGGGGTGGTGTCAAGGTCATGTGACGTCAGAGGAGTGGGGGGTGGTGTCAAGGTCATGTGACGTCAGAGGAGTGGGGGGTGGTGTCAAGGTCATGTGACGTCAGAGGAGTGGGGGGTGGTGTCAAGGTCATGTGACGTCAGAGGAGTGGGGGGTGGCGTCAAGGTCATGTGACGTCAGAGGAGTGGGGGGTGAATCCGAATCGGGCTTTGAACACTACTGTCAAAAAATGTCGAAACACCATTTAAGGTGTGTTTTTTTTTAATGATAATTCCCCAAGTCAAAAATGTAGTAACTATGTTGGCAACACAAGCTTTTTCTACATAAAAAATTTGAAAGGATTGACAATTTTACATTGTATTGCCAACATAAGGCCTTTTTGACCTTAATCTTAAAAAAAAAACAGACTTTACCTACTATGCAATTATCGTGATAATTTGCACTAGTGCATAGTATCGGGTATTTCCAATTTGATTGGTTCAAATCAACAATCAAAACATGCCAGTTTATTGTTGGAATGGCAGTTTTGACAGATGTATGAAATTCTCGGGAATAATTTTTGGTAACTAGGATCAGAAACAGTTGAAACCCCTGTTTTTAATTGTTAAAATTAGTTTAGCTACGAGCGTGCGCAAAGTGTACTTTAGCGCACACTATGCGGTAAAGTTACATAGTGTGCGGTTAAGTAGAATTTGGTATTTTAAATCAAAAATCGCTTTTTTTTTTTCAGAAATTTCAATAATACACTTTTTGGAGATGTAGATGCTCAAAGGAAATATTTTGTACCTAAGGTATTCTAAAAGTGCCTGTACCAAAGTTGTGGCAGATTATCACTTGTGTTGCTTTAGATTAAGGGCTGAATTTATAGTCGTTCCTTGAATCTGCCTTGGAGTCGCGAGTTTAAAATGGACACTTGCTACTAATTGACAAGTTAGTCATGTAACTTAAACGTTCAAGGCTTCCTCAAGGTCTGAGGAATCCTTAAGAACCAACTAAAAATTCGGCCCTTAGTTACCTATATTCTAGTAGAAATCTGAACAAACTTATTCGTTTGTTATATGTCCAATTGACCTGTCTCGCATAAATAGAAAAAGAGGGCTTTATTTTAATAAATACAAGTTAGAAAGTAATAAACGATGACATGCGCGCGCAACTAGTGGGTTGCAGTGTAGCCAGATTGTATTGTTACAGAACAAATGTAGACAATACAAATCGAGCATTATTATAACATTAAAGAAGTGATATATAGAGTCAAGTGTTTTACAACGCCCCAAATCAAACAAAAGAAGAGCTTTAAAGTATATGTTAACATCGTTTGAAATTTTATTTTGATAAATGTTTCATCCGGCAACATAGCACCATGAAATTGCAAAGGAATATGTCAAGTATAATCTAACATAACGATGAAATTTGCTACTGAAATAGGGAAGATTTTCCATCGTCATACTCGTTCCTTTATCCCTCGCCATTTTTCGAATGCCATAATAAAATAATTTTTCATTAGTCTAAATCAAGGTTTAACATAGCAGCGCAGTTTTAGATTATACTATAGCCAAGCAACTTCATACAAAGAACACCACCTGGATATGATCAACTGGTGGACTCAAGATAAAGGATTATTCAACCATCCTACTATACCTCAAAAGAAATCTGTTTACAAAGATTTCCATGGAAAAATCTTACAAGTGCCAGTTTTACACGTAAGAAACCCTTTTGTGGTTTTACATATAAAACATTTTTTTTTTTCTAGAAACCTCCTTGGCATTTCGTGCATTATAACTCCAGCGATAATAAATCGTTTGAAGTAACCGGTGGAAGGGACGATAGAATTTTATTTTTGCTCTCCAAGAAGTTGAACTTTAGATATAACTATTCTGATCCTACTGAAAGAATTCAGGGCTCTGAGGTTGATAATGGTGCATTTAGTGGAGTTTTGGGATTAATCGCCAGACGGGTATGCCATTTCTCTTTCTATGATTCGTTCGAAACCTATAGCAAAATAGAAGCTATGTTTTTTTTTTCTGGTCTAACCTTTTCGAAGCTAGAAACACGATAGTCTTACAAATTTAGTTCCGTTCGGAGGCACCAGCGAGTTCGTTTAGTCTAGGACCCAAGGTTGTTTCCGTTTTCGAGAGACGCAATTATCCGAAAATTTCACTTGCTTATTGTGTTATCTAGCCGCGATAAGCTTGTTCAAACACTAGTACAGTATGCTTGCAGAGGGAGTGGTTGAAGTGGTTGGAGAGTCTTCAGGTCCATGGTCATCGTCAATTGTAATAGTTACCAAAAAGACGGATCTATCAGATTTTGTGTCATTTTACAAGTGTTCAATCGTATCCGTAGGGCAAACCTCTAATTAAATGAAGAAATGTTCATTCTTCTAGTAGCGCTTTGATTTTCTTGGCCGCGTAGTTTGTAGTTTCACTGGAAATGATTCATACTGAATAATGAAAAACACAGGTAAATCGTGAATTGCCCGACCTCGGGTCAAGCAGGAACTCTAAAGTTTCCTGGGGCTTTATTTGTACCACAGATGATTTTTAAAAGGGTTTGCCAAGCTAGCAGCGCCGTTGCAAAAACTTACTGAATAGAGAGCTTCTAGGATTTTTTTGCTGGACTGAAGACAGCTCCAGTTTCAGTCCAATAATCCCGTCCATGAAAAATTTATTTTGAGCAGAGGCGTAAGCAACACTGGTATCGGAGTTGTTCTGTTGCAAATACAAAAATGAGAAAAAAGCGAAATTCGCTTAGCTTAGCGAATACTACGGTAAAGTGCTTACCATTACCAAGCCCAATAGAAATTACTGCGTTACAAGAAAGGAATAAGCAATAAGTCAGAGTACTCAGAGTAGTGGACTATTTCCACAAGTACCAATATGGATAAGAATTCTCATAAGAACAAACCACGCATCGCCTAAATGTAAATGAATTCAATACAGAAAACAGCTTCAAGGGGATCAAGGCAGGTAACAAGATGCCCGGAGTAGCAATAAAACTGTAGTTCTGGTGAAATGCAAAACAACGCAGATGTCTTATCCATTAATATACAACCTAAAGCTCAACCGGTTCGGCCTCTGGTCTCTGGTTGATTCGAATAAGACAGAAGTTGGTTGAAAGCTTTTGAATTTGGTCTGTCAAGAAAGACGCCATGTTTTAAGGTTATAAAAGAAAACCGAAATTCAAACCAAAATTCGAACCAACTCGCGAAGCAAGTTCGAATTTAGACGGACCAAGCGATGCCTGTGACATCGGCGGTTTGCAATTGAAAACCAAAAAAGTCGGTTGTGACAACCGTCAACAATTTTTTAGGGACGTTTTTGAGAAAAAGAAGGTAACAGTAACAGTATTATCAACCATAATAAATAATTCCTTATCTAGAAACATTTTTAAAGGGGGTGTGACCCTAAAAAACAACTTAAGCTACTTAAATCAAGAAAAAAAATCTGACATCTCTCGTAAAAACCGCAGTCCTAAGTAGTACAGCAACAGGGGTATGTATGACTTCAAAAATCCGTCCATAACCTCAATCTTGCATTCTTGACACGAAGGTGGATGCGCCGTCCTTGACACGAGGTGGATGCGCTGCCGCCATCTTGTTAAACATCATCAGTCAAACGTCATGGCGCCATCTGTCGAGAGTAACATGAAGTTGTGCAAATATTCCTCAAAAATGGGTTCAAAATTACAGGTTTCTGTGATATGAAGTGTGCGTGGAAGAGATTGTTTTATGTCGTTAAGATGTCGCTACGTATATTTAATTATAGTTCAGGTTCTGATGACGTCATAGTGACCTGGGTCACGTGGGTTACGTCAGTGTGTGCCGGTGGCGCCATCTAGCGTACATAGTGCAAAGTTCGATTTACGGTTCAGGTTCTGTGATGACCTTATAGCGGCCTGGGACACGTGGGTTACGTCATTCTGTTATCGGTGGCGCCATCTTGCGTACATAAAGTAAAGTTTGTTGTGTTCTAATATAGGATGAGGTCGTGGTAAATAAGATAAATTCATGAATCAGCACGCCGCCGACGTTTAATGTGGGAAAGTAATAAACAAAACAGGGGTATCATATTTCACGGTTATTTTTACTTATAACTGATAAGCGTTTCCGTTCACGTTCACAAAAACAACAAGTTCGGACTTGCATTTACATTTTATCGCCGACAAACATGCATGGATATTTCACTGCCGACTAACTACATATATGTATAATAATATATTTAAAAATATTCCAGCTCGGCCCCATAATACTTTCAGTCAAGTTGGACATTATCTATTACTCAACTAACAACCCTTAGGGCCAAAAAGGGGTGATACCAAAAATTTCAAAAATACCTAACTATACCATAACTCTTTTCAGGCATGGACAGCGACGCTCCTTTTTCCGGGGTGTGCGCAACCCTAACTATCAAGGGAATGTCTGAAAACCGGATTTTGACCATCTGCGCACATGTCGTTAGGGCCTTATTCTATTTTTTCAATTATTTCTTATTCTAGCGATCCGATTCACTTCGTTCTTTCACGAAAAATTTTTAAATAATTAGTCGCGTATTTGAAGACCGGTTCCACCCGTTTAGCATAAGCAAGAGGCCGTATTCTATTTTCTCAATTAATTAACGATTTATCGACTTGATTCAATTAATTCTTTTCCTAAAAATTTCTAAATAATTATTGACCTATTTGAAGACTAGTTCTACCCGTTCAGTATGTGCCAAAAGGGCCTTATTCCATTTTTTCAATTAATTAAGGGCCGTTATCAATTTTTCTCGATTAATTCAGCTTCGATTGACTCGATTTCATTAATTTTTCTACCAAACATTTCTAGATAATTAGTGTGCGTCTTTGAAGACTAGTTCCAACCATTTAGCATACGCCAAAAGGACTGTAATCAGTTTTTTCGATTTAATTTGCTCTTTCACCAAAAACTTCTAAATAATTAGTAGCATCAATGAAGACTAGTTCCAGCTATTTAGCATACGGCAACAGGGCCGTAATCAGTTTTTTCGATCAATCCACTTGCCAGTGATCCAATTTAATTCGTTCGTTTACCATAAATATCCATAATAATGTATTCGAATGTGAATATTTTAGTATAGAAAGTCCTAAACACAAAACAGCAGAGAGGATAACATTTAACAATAGGCTAGATCTGAATAAAGAGTATGCAAATTTCTGTCAAAAAATCTAAGAGCTGAACGAGTTTAGATCTGGATCAGCGTTACAAAGCTTATTAACTGGAATGTTTGTAACTGTATACAAAAATCTGATAGTCGGGGGGGAGGGGGGGCACTGTTATAAAACTGTTTAGTCCTCCGTCCTCATTCATTAGTTTGCAGTTCCTCAAAGAGTGAAGACGCGCAAAGCTAGTTCTCCTATACTGATTTACCAGCTTGAGAAAACAATATTCATTGTTAGTTTCATGAAGATATATTTCACCAGTTCTCACCTTTAGTTTAAACTCCAATCCTAAAGCCTATTCTTTGATTAACAACAAGATGTTCCAGTTTGTTGCCCTATTCCATCATCTAGCAACCCTTCTTGGACTAATTACGCCTGAAAACGCCAATCAAATCGCTGGTAATGGACTTCTAGAGTGTGCTCGATGCAAAGACCATAGGGGAGAAACAGAAGATTGAGGCATCACTCCGTCATATACGCAGTCTCAGGAATCAGTTTAAGTCCCAGCAAAAAAAGGTTGTGGGAATTACACCATCACGTCCTGAAGGAGCATGTAAACGTGTTCATTGGGATGATTCAGCTTCCGCTTTTAGCAGCAGAATTAGAACAGGGATCATTACAAATTTGAAGCATAAAGATCTCAAGCTGTTTTTGGTAGATTGTGCAGCTTCATTTAAACGCAGGGTCCAGAATGCTCTTAAAAAGGATGAAGCCATCAAAGTTAATGCAGCATTCTGTGGGGAATTCGAGATCGTCAAAGGTGATAAAGTACTAAAATAATTTAAGTACTTCACAACGTCTAACACGGCCATCTACCGAGATACAAATCTTGAGCAATGGTTTAAGGAAAAGGTTACTGAACCCATTATGAACGAGTTGATAAGATAGTAAATTTAGGCATCAACATTAACAAATTGACGCCTCAACTAGGATCTTCATACATCGAGCTACCTCCATCAATAAAGTGTAAAGAAGCTTGTATAAACGTGAAAAACAATGATCAGGCTTGCTTCGCATGGGCTGTTATTTCAGCTCTCTTTCCAGCCGAAAAAAATCCTCAAAGATTAAGCAAATACCCAGATTTTAGAGAAGTGTTGAAGTTGAAAGGCATTCAATTCCCGATGACGTTGAAACAAATTCCTAGTTTTGAGAAACATATTGGTTTATCTATAAATGTTTACAAACTGGAAAAATCTGAGAAAAACTTTAAAGCCTTACCAGCAATCTTAACAAGACACAAACAGGAAAAACATTTCAACCTCCTACTCATCCAGAATAAATATGATGAAGAGCAGGGTGAAGACTCTTTACCTGTGAAGTATCATTATGTGTGGATTAAAAATTTATCAAAATTAGTATCCTCACAATTGAGTAAGCATGATGGGAAAAAACACATCTGCGATCGCTGTCTGCACTATTTCAGATCGCAAGATAAGTTTAGCAAACACCTGGAAGATTGTGCAAAGATAAATGAAACTGCTATTAAGATGCCAGAAATTGGAAAAAATATATAAAAATTCAAAAATTCCAAAAACAAGGAAAGAGCACCTTTCATAGTTTATGCAGATTTGGAGAGCGTTTTGACCCCAACAAAGGAGGATCCTAAAAAAACTTAGCTCCATATTCCAGCTGCTGTAGGATATTACCTAAAGTGCTCCTATGATGACTCATTATCCTTTTACAAGCCATTCCGTGGTGCAGAATGTATGCAGTGGTTCGCTGATGAGATGGCCCAGTTAGCAGAAAATATCGCAACTGTATTCTGGTGTTCCTACAACATTGATATGACTAAAACCGAAGAATCAGAGTTTCAGAAAGCTACACATTGTTACATCTGCGAGCACCCGTTAAATTCGCCAAGTGATAATGTTCGAGATCACAACCACTTGATTCCTAACAACAACTACAGAGGTGCTGCCCATTCATCGCCATGTAACATTAATCAACAAGATTCACACGTGATATCTGTGGTGTTTCATAACTTGAGCGGCTACGATGCCCATTTTAGCATTGCAGACATAGCCAACAAAATAAAAGGATATATTGACTTGTTGCCAATAACAAAGGAAAAATACATCTCATTCACCAAGCACATTGATGATTATCCAATCCAGTTTCGCTTCATAGATAGTTTTCGATTTATGAGTTCATCCTTGGATAAACTAGCATCAAATTTACCTGAGTACCCCAACTTAAGGTCTCAGTTCGCAGAGCTACATGAAGATAAAACTGCTTTACTGACAAAAAAGGGTGTGATGCCATATGATTACATCGACTCGTTCGATCGATTCGAGGAAGCTTGTTTGCCGCCAATAGAAGCATTCTACAACACACTGAATGATGCACCATGTCCTCGAAAATCATATCAAAAGGCTAAACATGTGTGGTCCAACTTCAATTGCCAAGACTGGGGTGATTATATCGATCTATATATGAAGACTGATATTTTATTGCTCGCCGATATATTTGAACAATTTCGCTCCAGCTGTCTCAAAACATATGAATTGGACCCTGCCCACTACTACACGCTACCCGGCTTCACTTGGGACGCAATGTTAAAATATACTAGAAAGGAAATTGAGCCTCTCACCGATCAAGACATGTTTCTCTTCGTGGAACGGGAAATTCGAGGCGAATTGAGCCAAGTTTGCTCAAACCGATATTCCAAGGCTAATAATAAATACATACCAACCTATAATCCCAAGGAACCATCAAAATATTTAAAGTACTTCGATATCAATAATCAGTATGGCTGGGCAATGTCACAGTATCTACTCGATGGAGGATTCGAATGGGCTGATGCCAACATTGATGTAACCCAAGTGTCAGATGATGCCGATACTGGCTATATGCTAGAATACGACTTAGAATATCCTAGGGAACTACACGATGCCCATAAAGATATTCCCTTCTGTCCAGAGCATATCAGGCTTCTAACAAAATGGTCGGGAAGATATGGAGCTGAGGCTTACATATCGAAGCCAGAATTCAAGACCAGCACCATATTCAATGAAAATCTAGTGGCAGTAGAGTTAAGAAAGCTTGAGATATACTTAAACAAGCCAATATATGTCGGACAAGCGATCCTAGATCTTGCAAAAACCACCATCTACGATTTTCTTTACGGCTACATGAAAAAAAAATTTGAAGACAATTGTTCAGTTCTATACACCGACACCGACAGTCTCATTTATGAGATAACTGAAAAAGATCCATACGAAATTATCCAGCGAGACTGCTTCAAATGTTTTGATACATCGGACTATCCAAAAAATAATCAATACAGTATACCTTTGGTCAACAAAAAAGTTCTTGGTCTTGTGAAAGACGAAAACAATGGCATTCCAATGAGGAATTATGTCGGCCTCCGATCAAAATTGTATGCAACTAAAGTTATGGTAACAGAAGGAGATATACAGTGTGATATTTTAAGTGTGCAACATATGGGAATTTTTTTTAGTAATAGCACAACCCAAACACAAACAAGGCCAAAAGTTGGTGCATGTCTGATAATCATATTAGGTGCACTTGGAATGGTTGCAAGTCAAACAGCATACAGAGTAGCTCAAACAATATCAAAGCTGTACTGTAAAGTACCCTTATTTTAGAAAATTCAGCAAAATGTTATAGAGAAAAGTTGTTTGGAATTAAAAGTTATGCCCAAATACCAAAACATAGCCTCCTAAGATTTTTTTTATTTTCTTTCGAAAAAAATCTATAATTTCTATATTTTTTTTATTTTTTATTTCCGCCCTTAATACTTTTAAAAATTAGTTAAAATCAAATCAATTTTACATAACTTTGTTCAAATTCAAGCATATTTGTGAAATTAACTTAGATTTTTAATTTTTTATGGAATAACAATATTCATGTTTGTTGCAATGATATTCAACACAACTTGAAAATGTTGCAATTTTTTTTTTAACAAGTTAAAACATTACTAATGATATTAGGCATATTAACCCTTAATTGGTCGCGCTGGCGTAAAAAGTACGCCAAACGAGTTCAAACACGTGACATGTTGAAACTAGCGATTAGCCGAAGGTGATCGCCTATGTAACCTACCACCATGGTGTCTTGTATGCACTGGAAAAGTGGCGATCCCGTTGGTTTCCATTTCGCTTCCCTGCAGGGCGCTGCTCTGAATAATGTACTGATTGGCGTACAAAATAGGCCAAAGCGACCGTTTATGATTTTTATTTTTATAATGGTTTATAATACTGTTTTCGCCTAAACTGCAACATTTATGTGATTGGGATTGAAAATGTTAGTTTTATGTGTTTTGCTATACTCGTTTAGCGAAAGGATTTCAGAATATGAAGTTTGTTCGGTTGTCATACTTTTTTTATTTTTTATAAATAAAATGCTTTTTTATTTTTCTGTGACACATTATATCCAATATTTTATGTGTTGATAAATCAATACTTGAAATTACTAAGGATTCCGCATTACTTTGAAGGTAGCAAAATTCGTCCCGATCATGAAAAGACATCTTTATTTAGGTGGCGTACAAAGTACGCCAAGCGACCAGTTATGTGAAATAAAATCTAGCGACCAGTTAAGGGTTAAAAAAACTCTCCTTAAAGTGCAAAAGTTTTATTTTATTTAAGTGAATATTACTACGATTCCGATATTTTTTGAGCTACCCTGTATGCAGTTTGACTTGCAACCATTCTAAGTGCACCTAATATGATTATCAGACATGCACCAACTTTTGGCCTTGTTTGTATTTTGATTGTGCTATTACTAAAAAAAAATCCCATATGTTGCACATTTAAGTAATGACACTGTAGAGAAAAGGAAAAAAGAATTACGTGATGAAGAATTCGATGAAGATGAAATTGAACTTATTTTATCGAATTATGGGGTTTCAAAAAAAGCAAAGGGAGTTAAGTCACAAGTTGTTCAAACTAAGATAACGTTTGATGACTACATAGAATGCTTAGAAACCTATAGCGAAAAACATATTACGCAAAATTTGATACAAGCACAGAAGCATGTAGTATATTCAATAACCCAAGAAAAGATTGCCTTAAGCCCATTTGATGTTAAACGTTTCATTTTATCTAATAGTTACAACACTCTTCCTTGGGGACATTACTCAATTAAGAGTGAATCCTAGGATTGAATGTCACTAAACATCAATGTGTCTAATAATTTTCACTTGTAATACTTTCCAAGTTTTAGCTTTAAGTTGTTGTTGTAACAATGTTAATATTTTATATACATAGCCATAGATATTAATGCAGTAGGTATTATTTTATTTTTACACTTTTCGCTTACAATATTTTTCAAGTTTTAAATAGTTAAGTCATTGTAAATATTTTATATACAGTCATAGATATTGATGCAGTGTTATGATTTTTTTTTTTAGTTATTTTTCCTGTACAAAAAATGTAATTTTTTATAATAATTTAGATAAAAAAACACGATATCCATCCTCGAAGGTCACCTATACCTAGAGATAGTAATTGTAAAATCTATAGTTTAGCTGTAGCTAATATTCCTGCACAAAATGTAATTCTTGTAATAATTTAGATAAAAACACGAAAGGTATACATCCTTGGGGGGACACCATACCTATAGTAATCATATAGTCTAAGATCCGAATAGGAAAGTATTTGCTTATTGGCGAAAAATCTGGCCTGAATGACGGTTGGCGAGCTTTGAAAAGCGAAATTTTGGTGCGGATGGAAATATGCGACAGAGTGGTGTATGATTTATACGTTAAACAGATGGGTGTAAATTACTAGTATCGACTCACCTGTTCAAACCTGCCAACCCGATAGTTATGCCAGGAAAAAAATGGACAATCCAACGTTTTTATATTCTTTAGGCCCTATACTTTCGATTAGTATGAAATTTGTTCGTTAAACAAATGAGTGCAACGCCTTTGACAATTATAATTTTTGAATTATTTATTAATAATAGTCTGGCCAGGAATTATTTAGCCAACCCACACCTGATATATTTTTTAACATACTAACTTTGATATAAAATAATTTTCACCGAATAAACAGATGGCTGCAGATCCTTTCTTATTCGGATCTTCTACTAATAGTAAATAAGTAATTGAAAAAAAAAATGTATAAATTTAGCTGGGGTTATTATTATTCTTATACAAAATGTAATTTTTATAATGTTTACTTTAGTCACTTTAACGTAATGCTTACACCATTGTAATTTTACTAATAAAGTTGAAAAAAACAAATGCAATTTTGATAATAATTTAAATAAAAAATATTTTCTAAAAACAATGCTTTACTTATTTTTCCCAAACACCACCGAATGCATGTGAAAATTCAGCACACAAGAATTAGCACCAAGCCAATAGAAACAATTAATTTTCTTATTAATTAACGTTCTATCATTTTGCTTCACGTTCTTTTTTCTGAAATAAATACTCAAAGTAAAACAAAAGTATTAGTACCTAGAGAATTTTTTTTATAAAATTAATGCAAGATACGATCATGCAGCCATATTCAGGGTCTTATAAAAAAATTAAACCATAAAAAGTTTGAGTTACTTTGTCATCTGAGTCAGTTATCTAAACACGCAATTTCAATAGGGGCATAATGAAAAACAAAACTATAAAGAGGTGAAGTTCTATAATAGTTGCTATAGCTAACTAAGAGCACGTTCAGACTAGAAGATCTCTGACCTGCGCGTTAGGTCCCCCGATCTCCAAACGGATACAGGACTGATTTTAGACTAGTCTGTATACTGCTATACAGGTCTAGAGACAGGTCCGTATAGCTGCTATACAGCTCTAGAGACAGGTCTATCTCTATAGACAGAGCTGTCTCGAAAAGCTGTCCCTATAGACAGAGCTGTCTCGAAAAGCTGTCTTTATAGACAGGTCTGTCTCTATATAGACAGGTCTGTCTCTATAGACAGAGCTGTCGCGAAAAACTGTCTCTATAGACAGAGCTGTCTCAGGAAGCTGTTAGCATAGGGCCCCCACGCCGTTGGGCTGACCCAATCTTCCCTAACTGATTAGGGAAGATTCGTAACTGACCTAGACTGCGAAAAAGTTTTTCACAAGGTTTTCTATGAGACTTTTGACGAAGCTGAAACACTAAGAAATAATAGGTAGACTCCTAGAGCGGATTAGAAGTGCTTCCTCTCCGAACGATGCATCTACGTAAAAGCAAACGGATCACCATCAGATAAGCATGGAATAGTGAGTCTTGTCGCGCAGGGATCGATCCTGGGGCCGGTTCTGTTTCTCGTTTATATCAGTGACCTTTCACAAAATATCGGGTCCAATATTTCATTTTTTGCAGACGATGCAAACTGTATCCGATTACACATTGCCAGCATGGTGAAACGAGTCAACACACTGGTCTAACTGTGCAAAAAGGCCTTCAAAGATCACTCCATTGAAACTATCCAAAGCTTTACAAGAACCCTGCTGGACCTAAATCGGAGTTTGCCTACCCTATATGGAACCCATATTTTGTTGAGGACATTGACTTGTTGGAAAAAATGCAACGAAGAGTCACAAAAAAACCACCTGAACTGGAGGAAGTTCCTTACATCGAAAGGTTGGAGATTCCAACACTTAAGGAAATAAGAAATAGGGGGGATTTGATCGAGACATTTAAAATACTACATGGAAGTTTTACCTGTAACCTCAGTATTTTCGGGAAAAAGAAAAACGAACACCTGCGGGGCTGTTCTCAAAAATTATCTAAAGGGAAAAATAGCAGACTTGCGCAAAAAAATTTAGCCGGATTTCAAGAAGGTGATCTAGTGTGGCTGTATAATCCAACAAGAAATAAAGGAGTGTCGCCGAAATTGTCTTCAGCATGGGAAGGACCCTACAGAATAATCAAGTAGATCAATGATTTGGTTTATCGAGTTCAGCGCAACACCAGGACTAAGATGAAAGTTGTACCTCTGGACAGATTGACGAAATATCATGGGCGTGAAGTTGATCGGGACGATAAACCTTAAGAGAAGGGCAGTGTGGCGCTTTTGCCAGTATGAACAGAATCAAACTGGAAATCTAGAATTTACTGCCTTATTCAGGAATAGTATATTACAATCCGAGACGGGAAATGCTTCATTGCTGGTCGAGAGGTTTTATAGTTTATCGAGACGCGTAGTGTCGAGATAAACTGATCCTCGAGACAGCAATGAAGTTTCCCGTCGAGCGTCGAGGGTTGTATACTATTTTATTTTTAACCATAATTTTTTGAAAAAAAAAAATTCGGGGCAACCAAATGAGGTCAGGAAATGAGGAGGAAAATGAGGACGGGAAATATTTCCCTGCTCCATTTTCCGTCCGTGGACGGGAAATGAAGACGGAAAAAATTTCCCGTCCTTATTTCCCGTCCGTATTTCCCGTCCTGGGACAGGTAATGAAGCAGGAAAATGAAAAGACAGAAATGTGACATTTTCAAATTTTTGAAAAGTCTGTAATGACAAAATTTCATATATGGTTAAAAATAAAAGAGATTATCGCGTTTATTCTGGATTTTACAAAAATAGAATAAGGTGAAGGTGTAAATATAAAGCCTGGTATTAGTTAGTAGTTTTCAAGTTTAAGATTGGCTGTGATATGTTTCAAATAGTGATTATTGTAAGAGTTGTAAAGAGTTAGGTTGTTTGAGGTAACAGACCCTGAGATAGGGCCTGTTTAGTGGGGTCATTTTTTTTTGTCTGGCATTTTAAGGGCTGAATGTAGCTAGTTAGCGGATGAGAATATAAGTGATTTTAATGCCTGCTCCCTGTCCACAGAATCTTCAGCCGGAAAACTCGATTTCGAACTCTCATTACCGTCTGGCGACTTTTCAGCGTTATTTTCACAACAAAACCTTGTATTCTCTCGATTGCCAGACAAAAAGTGAACGCGGAAGATTATTTTCTTTTCTCTTGGAAGTTGAAACCCATTGCCACTTATTCAGCTATTGAACAGCATCTGGTATTTTTCATGGGTAAATTATTTATCCTTCTCGAGCGTGATAGGACATTTCCTTGCGAGTGCGCATATCCGTAAAAAAAAAAAAAAAAAAATATCAATGTCAATCTTTTATTTAAAAGTCGGAATATTTGAGATCATTAAAAAAAAAATCTTCAAGTAAATCAATTTTTTTCTTCTCCAAATTTTCGAACGGGGAGCAGGCATTAAAATCACCCATATTCTCATCAGCTAACAAGCCACATTCACCTCTTGAAATGCCAGACAAAAAAAAATGACTACACTACAATTATACACTGACAGTCTATAATTAGTGAAGTAATTACTATCAGAGTGTAGTTAGTACGTGGAAATTATTGTTGTGTTAATTGGCCTTTGATTTTCAATAAACTTACCCAAGATTTCTATCACGTAAGCCAGAGCCGTGACAATATGTTGAATTTACTTTTCGAATAATCTGTGTGTGCTTGTAATGTCAACCTGTTCAAGAGTATAAGACAAAGATTCCGCAGCGGTGACTTCAGAGCTGGTACACTACCTTTAAAATGAAATAAAAAAACATGTAAATACCATATGTTTTTATCGATGTGAAAGTGTCTATCTGTGACAGACGTGGTAAGTAAAGCTAGCAAACCGCCTAACCAAAGAGAAATCCAAAGTGTAAAATAGCGTAAAAGTATAACCTTTTCTTTAAAAAATTTCAATATTTTTGATCTTTTGAGTTGTGGAAGAGTTTTCAGTCGATCCACGAAATCTGTGACAATATGGTGCCAGAAGTTGATCATTTAGTTAGACAATTGCTAATTTAATTTGTTATAAATAGTGATACCAATAACGGATTAATTAAAACTAGGAAGATAATTAGCTAAACAATTAGTGCAACAATTTGAGCTGAATGATGACATGGGGATGTTTATGTATAGTGGACTAGTGAGTTAGTTCGAGCTGATTAGGAATATAATAAACTAATAAACTGAACCAGTGACTTGATAGCTAAATTTGACACCAACAAAAGTTCACAAACGTTTTCTATTGTTCTATATTGGGAAGGGGAAAGAGAAACAAGAATACAATTCTATTGGTCTTAACATCGAAAAGCAAGTCTGCATAGTAGGCACAAGCCTGGAAGAATGTGAAGCAGTACATGAAGCACGGGGGAGTGTTCGTCAGGAAGTTGGGATGGTTCATCAGTGAGTTGGAGACTTTCGCCAAGAAATAGATGATGTTAGGAAAAAATCAGAAAGGTGGAATCTGCTCAGGAAATATCTCAGCTTCGTTTGCAACCCCATCCCCCCTCCCTGCACCCGTCCTATTACGACGGTCATACATCATGAGCAATGTACCGGGTGGTTTTTTATCTTTGATATCATTTTGATCACCTGTAACTTTTTTGTTTTTTAAGATATCAAGGTAAACAAAAAAACAAAATGTAGGATCAATAGCCAAGTTTTTTTTGAAGTTACACATGAAACAAAACACTACCAATTTTCTGACATATAAGCCAACACTATATTTTTTTAAATGGAACACCCTGTATATTATATGTGTCTTCGATAGAACATATTATTCTGATTATAATGATATAGTACACTTCATATTTTGTTCCACTCTTTTTTGACAAATCGGCAAAAATATATGAAATTTTTATATGCTCTCAATAATTTTCGTCCCAAATATCAGACCCCTGCCTAATAAGTTTCACTTCGAATTATTAGGATGTTTGTTATTGTGTTTTATTATTTATTCCATTTTTAATTCAATGTGCAAGTTCCCTATTCATAAATAACCTTGATATTGCTTTTTTTCTATCAGAAGCCGGCCTGGGTTAAGCAGAAACCAGCTGAAAAGGGTGGCGCATGCAAGTCGTGATAATTTCAATTAACTGGGTATGGTATGTATTCTCTTGAGGGTAAATGCCACAGAACATAGATACCGCTTTGTCAGCGGACGAACATAAATAATCGTCTGGATGGTTTTTTTGTGGCCTTACAATTAATTTAGATGCGGAGTTGTTGGTTGATGATAGGTCAGTAAAACAGCTTAGAGAATCAAGATTTTGTATTGATCAACGTTTCAACCAATATATGGTCTTCCTCAGGATCATACAAGTTCCTGAGTATGACCATATATTGGTCCAAACGTTGATCAATACAAAACATTTGATTCTCTAAGCTGTTTTATTGACCTATCACCAACAAGCTATGATCTGTCATCCAGGCTACAAGTTTGTATCACAGCTGCGTTGTGCACGTACCCTTGCATATTTTACCAAAAACGGAAAAAGTAATTTTTTTTCAATTTTTTTTGGTCCAAATTGGTCTCTTGTAGCCTCCATAATTTATAAATAACATTGCGTGCTTTGATATTGATTTTTTCTATCGGAACCCACATAACAAAATTGCATCCTTAGAATGTATTAAAAATGTTATTTTTTTAGGAGGAATGTGCCTAGAATGTTCGCCAAAACCATTGCGAATGTCCTGAGAATGTTTTGAGAAAAGATTGTAGAAATACTGTTTGCAATACCCAAGAACTTCCTGGGAAATCCATTAGGATATTCCTAGAATATACCTATGAGATTCTCAGTACATCCTGAAAAGAATATTCCTGTTTGATTCTAAAAATATGTTCGAAATGTATATTCTCATATCCAAAGAATGTTTCTATGACATTATAGTTATGTTCTCAAAAGAATATTATACCAATATTCTTGAAATATTCTTAGAATATATGTACATATATCATTCTCAATATGTATCCTAGACATAACATTCTTGTTTGATTCTAAGGATATATTTGGAATGTTAATTTTCTTTTCCAAATAATGCTCCTTCTAGTCCTTTTATATTAAAGGCAGTGAAAGAATTGTTGGAAAATTTCTCTGGAAAACACAAGTGTTTAACCAAAGGTCCGGTTCCGAGCTTGTTATGCTCTCGTCGAAGCACGCCACCTGAGAGAAACAGGTTCCAAGGTGATTCAAACGCGAGGCAAGATGTAGATCTTTAATAGCGCGTGGCCCCCTTTCTTGGAAGTCATACAAAGCAAAAGAAAAAGAATATACCTATAATATTCTTAGTAGGTTCTAGATAGAGCATTATTGTTTAATTGTTCAATTAAGTTTTTGAGTAGGTACTTTAGATAATTAGGTGAACAATATGGAAATATTCTTATCATGGGTACCTACCTAGATTAACTTCTCAGCACAACTTGGTAGGTATATTCTTAATACTTGATAGAGATCTTAGCCGAAAAAACATTTTTTAGGGTACATTATAATAATGTTCGTATGAGAATATTCGAATAATGTTATATAAAGTAGGTTCTTAGCACAATCTTTCAGGTAGGTGCATAGAAGCAACATTCCTAGTACATAAATAGAACGTTCAAAAATTAATATTTCAATCGAAACAATCTTAGAATATTCATTGAACATTCCTAAAAGAACATTCCAAAAAGCACTTTGAGGGAATATTCTGAGAATATGAATGTTCTTTCACTGTTACGTGGGAAGCCGTCCTGGGTTAAGCAGAAAGCAGCTGAAAAGGGTGGCACAACTATCCACAAAAATTAAAATTATTCTTCTTCTAGGAAGCCGACCTATTTATTGGAGACATGGGAATAACTTACGAAAGATCCAGTGCCGTAGAATTTACCTTTATAACTCTTGCAGATAGTGGAGCTTTTGTTACCCACGCACCTAGCCAACTCAATGAAGCTTTGGCACTTTTAAGGCCGTTTCAATGGCAAGTACGTATTAACAAAAACAAATATCTCGAAACTTCATAAATGATTTCAGGTTTGGCCAGCTATTGGAGTAACTTGTATTGTAGTAGGACCATTTCTCTATGCCATAATTGCATTGCCAAACGTATGGCAACCTCGGTTTAAAGTGCGATCACATGCCAGGTTGTTTTTTGATTGTACTTGGTTTACAATTACTATTCTGTTGAAACAAAGTAAGAAAAATTAAGTCTTTTATTATTTTCTTTTTTTTATTTATTTAGCAAATGTACGTATATTTTTATTCTATTTATTTTTTGTATTTTTTTTTTCTCGATGTGTTCATGAGCATATAAATACAGGGTGTCCCAGCCAAAACTGAAGCATTCTAATAGCTTATATCCTCGGAGCTAAAAAAGATAAAATGATGCGGTTTGCACCATATCGTTATTTAATTTTCTAACGAAAAATGCACTCAGATCCTCAAAATTTGAATTATATTGGATGACGCGTCGCGAAGTTACGTTAGTTTCCTTATATTAGTTTAGTGCGCCTATTTATTGCATTTAGTCATAATTTATGTTTAGATCGTATTTTTTTTTAGCTGGAAGGACACCAAGTAATACACATAAAGCAAGACTTTTTATAATTCTCCTTTCCATTTCTGCTACTTACGTCATTACGGATATGTATTCGGCTAATCTGACATCTTTGCTAGCTCGTCCAGGAAGAGGTATGTCTAATATTTTCTTCAATTTGGTTGTAGCTCGTTAATAAAATTTTTAGAAAAGGCCATAAACAATTTATATCAGCTCAAAGACGTGATGGAATCCAAGGACTTCAAACTTTTTGTTGAAAAGCATAGTCCATCATTTGGACTCCTAGAGGTAAGTGGGAAATATTTTATTGTCAAAAAAAAAAGCTACCTAAGGTTCATTTCACGAAGGTTTGTAATTATGACATCGAAAATGTCATAACTTGGAAAAAAAAGGTTTGTCTAAGGTATGTTTTTTTTTAAAGAAAAAAGTCAAAATGACATTATGTTGGCAATACAATGTAAAGTTGTCACTGCTTTCAAATTTTTTATGTAGAAAAGGCTTGTGTTGCCAACATAATTACTAAATTTTTGACTTGGAGAATTATCTTTAAAAAAAAACAGACTATTTTTTTATTTTGCCAAAATATGATTATTCTGAAAGTTATACAAATATAGTATATACTATTAAAAATCTATCTATCGATTTATAATTTTAAATTTTACAGCTGTAGATTAGACTCGTGTACAAAGGTCATAATGATATTATTAATACGCGTATCAGATTGAGCTAACAAGTTGAGAATTTTAAAAGGGCTTTGTATGTTCTTAACTTGGAAAAGGTTTTGAAAAAAGTTTTCTCTTTGTTGTGTGTATTTTAAGCATCGAAAAAACAAATTATTTAAGTCGGAACGAACATAACAGAAGTCACATAGGTCCGAATTGCTTATTTTAATTTTAAAAAGGTGTGCAGGAAAGCACGCATGCCCAAAACGAAGTCTATTGATGGTTGTAATATATTTTCTAGCTACATTCATCTCATCATACCAAGGTTTTGGTAGTAGAGTTGGTTGGATTAGAGCATAATTGGTTTGACTGTTACTAACAAATGTTTCCCAATTACGTTTTCTTTTGTTGATTATACTATTTTTGATCATTCTGCTACCCTCCGATACGCAGGGCTGGATATGGACGATGTCCCCATTGTGAACTGCTTCTTTGGCGAGGTGATCGGCTAATTCGTTACCATAAAGGCCCATGTGAGCTTTCGCCCAGATAAAGATAATTCGTTTGCCTTTTTTCTGTAATCGATACCAGAGCTTTTTGATATCATGTAGGACTGTATTGATTTTATAGGACCATGTACGTAAATATAAGAGAGCTGTTAGTACTGATTTGGAATCCGATATGATTATGTTTGTGTTATATTTAGTATTAGATATGAGCTCAATTGCTTTTAGTATAGCAATGGCTTCAGCAGTAAAAATGGATATGTCGCTGTCTATTTTGTATTTTTTTGTTACGCTATATTCCCTATTGTACGCATAAAAGGCGGCTCCAACACCATCCTTATTTTTAGATCCATCGGTATAAATGTGCAAAGCATTTTCATACTGTGAAAGCTCAGCACGCAAAATGTTTATGTTTATAGTAGGTATTTCTGTATATTGAGAAAACTTTACAGTTACATTCTGGGCCAGACTAAAATATTCTATACCCAAAATTGAGTGAGTGTTAACACTATTAAAGAGAGAATTATAATCTCTATAAGCTAGACATAGCGGAGGTGATTTTTTTTTTGCCAAAAGGTATTTGTTAAGTCTGAGACATTTAATATCGATATATTTTCTAATAGTGGTGTTTGTAAAAGAAAGTGTTTTAAAAGGAACTTGGCACTAAGGAGCTTACGTCTTAAAGGCAGTGGTAATTCAGTAGCCTCTGCCAACAGTGGTTCAATTGGAGTTGACTTCATAGCTCCTAGGCATAATCTTAATGCTTTATATTGTATTCTGTCAACTTTTTGTAGATGTGTTTTTGCTGCTGATCCATACAAGGTGCATCCATAATCGATAATAGATCTAACATATGCTCTATAAAACATAAGGGATGTTTTGACGCCGCAGCCCCACCAAGTTTTACAGACACTTCGAAGAAAATTTAAGCCTTTCTCACTTCTAGTAATTATTGATTCAATGTGTGGATTCCAAGTGAGTTTCTTATCTATCATAACACCCAAATATTTAACTACTGTTTTGAAAGGGATATCCAGATTGCATAGATTTATGGTGGGTGTTATAGGAGTATTATGTCTTGTAAAAAGGCAGAAATTAGATTTATTTACTGAGAGATCGAAACCATTATCATCGAGCCAATTAAGTACTTTATAAAGTCCTTCCTCTAATAAATGTATTGACTGCTTATATTTTAGATGTTGTGTATAGAAGCAAAGGTCATCAGCATATTGCACGATACTTAAATTTGTTATTTTTTGCAGGTCAGCTGTATATAAATTAAAAAGAAGGGGGCTCAAGACTGACCCCTGTGGTAAACCACAAAAGGCATGTTTCGGACCTAACCTATCATTAGAATTATTTCTTAAGTAAACACGTCGATCTCGATATATATTTACGATGGAAAATGCAATATTGTTTGGTATACGAAAATATTGTATTAGTTTTTGTTCTAAAATATCGAGATTCACCGAATCATAGGCACTTGTTATATCAAGGAACAGCGATGCGAAATATTCATTTTTTGAATACGAGTTTTGTATGTCTGTAACAATATACGTGACAGCATCTATTGTGCCATAACCCTTTCTAAAACCAAACTGATTAGACGGAAGTAAGTTTTGATTAAAAAGCCAAAATTCCAATCTAGATTTTATAAGTCTTTCAAGTGTTTTTAAAACGCAAGATAACAATGAAATTGGTCTATATGATTTTGCATCATTTGGATCCTTATTAGGTTTTTGGATAGGCACAACTAAAACTTTTTTGAATTCTTTTATTGTGATACCATGAATGAATATTTCATTAAAAAGGTCCAACAACATTTCCTGGGCCTTTAAAGGTAAATTTTGCAGCATGCAATATTTAATATCATCATACCCAGGGGCAGTGTTTTTAGTTGATTTAATGGCATTGTTTAATTCAGAAATTAAGAAAGGTCTACATAGGAAATGATTGTGATCTATAGAGAAAGTAATGTTAGGGGGTTTGGGTAGGACAGAGGGAGGTGTTATGTTGTCATAGAATTCATTTAACCAGTCATCTTTTTCTGGTTTTTTGTATGCAGTTACTCTGTTCATTTTACGTGCTTGCGACCATATTTTGGTGGAGGGAGTATTTTTATTTAAATTGGAACACCAATTACACCAGCTGGCTCTAGCTTTAGACTTAAAAAACTTTTTAGTTTCAGCTTGCACTTTTTGGCAGTTTAAATAATTTTCCAAACTTGGGTTTTGTTTATATAATTTCAGGGCTTCCTTTCGTCTAAGCAACATAGGGTCACAATCTTGTGTGTCCCACCATGGAGCTGGTAATTTATTTTTAATTAAAAATGGTTTAAGTTTAGGTATAAATAGGTCAGCAGCAGTGTTAATACATTCAGTGAGAAAATCATATTTTTCAATATTATCGACAAAGTTAGGGGTATTTAACATCAATTGATCTATATAAGTATAGTAACCATTCCAGTTAGCTTTATTAACATTCCACTTTGTTTTTGGATGAATTATCTCAGAAAAATTTGCGTTGTTATATTCAAGTAGTATATTTATCGGGAAATGGTCAGATCCCAATGTATCTGATTCAATGCTCCACAGTGCTTTGGAAGCTAAATCTGGTGAGCAAAAACTCAAGTCTAAAACCGATTTGTTGCATCCCGGCCGTTGCACCCTTGTACTATCACCAGTGTTCAAAAGTATGTAGTCAAAATCATCAATTAATTTTGAAATTTGTATTCCAGTAGAGTTATTTTTGTGTGAACCCCACAAGGTACTATGTGCATTGAAATCACCTCCGACTATAAATGGAGGTAAAATTTGAGAGCTAATGTTGCTCCAATCACTAAAGGAGGTATTCACATTAGGTGGTTTGTACACTGATAAAAAGGTTACTTTTTTGTCACCAACTAAAATTGTGGCACCGCAGATATTAATGCCTGTATTAAAATTCTGGTCTAAAGTTATGATACGGTACGCTAGGTTTTTTTTAATTAATATAGCTACACCCGCTTTACCATCTGCTCTATCCTTCCTTATAATATGGTACTCCTTAAAACTTACATTGTGGCCTGGCTTGAGCCAGGTTTCACAAATTAAAGCAACATCAATATTGTATTTATTTAAATAAATTTCAAAACTTTGTTTATTTGATATTAGGGAACGAACTTTCCACTGCATTATTTTGATTTGAGTTGAATTAGCCATTCGGATTACGAGTTATAAGTGGAAGTTACAATAAGTTCAACCATTTCTTTTTAAGGCTATCTAATTTAATATTTTTAATATCTTCTATTGTTTTAATTTTTCCAAGTAAACTTATTACATAACCTGATATACTATTTATAAGATTATTTTTTTCCTTTTCTAAAATATCTTGATTACTAAGTGTATTCGGTGCTAAGGGGGTAGAGGGACCAAAAGTAAAGGGAAACATAGGTTCTGGAGAATTTAAAATATTAATTTTTCGTTTTTTGTTTATATTTGTACAGAAGATGTAGATGGTTGTGAATGTGACAGGATATTTGCTGGTAGTGAACGCCTCTGTGAGGGATTAGGTTGACTTAAACTGCTTTTTGTAAATTTATTGCTTAAAGGGGGAAAATTAGTGTGATAGTCACTTAGATTTTCCAAATTATTAAATCTGTTACTAGTAGTAACAGTTGCAAAAGAGTTTTCACAAAGCTTCTCAGCTTCGGTAAAAGTAATGTTGTTATCCACCATGATTGTTCTGATCTTTTGTTGTTTTTTAAAATAGGGGCATTTTGGAGAGACAGATTTGTGAGAGTTTCGTACTTGGCAGTGTATGCAGAAAACATCTGCTGTATCACAGTTATGAACTGTATTTTCGATCACCATTTGACCACAGGATATACACAATGAGTCTTTAGCGCGACATTGTTTTGATATATGACCAAATTTAAGACACTTGAAGCACTGAGCAGCCCTACCGTAAAATCTTTCAACTGGAAATGACACGCTATTTATTTTTACATCATTTGGTAGTAAATTACCTTCAAAGGTTAAAAGAACCATTTGTTTTTTGACTTTTATTGACTGCCCATCTTTATCGGTTACATTTTTTTCCATACGTTTGACACTAATTAAGCGAGAAGATGATTTAATATTAGTTGAAATATATTCTTCACTAAAAAATGTATCGACACCCCTTATAATACCTTTGGATTCGAGTATATGATTGGGAATAAAGGCTCGCAATTTTTCTGCTTTTAGGGCACTATTATTTTATAAGTCATTAGCATCCTTTAATGAGTGAAGCTGTACTCTAACCCTGTTTTTACCCATACTTTTGATTTCAATAATATTTTTTAAGAATAATTTTTTATGTAAAATATGTCCTACTTTTAAAGGATGTATTCTACCAAAGTTTTCTGACTCAGTGCTTTCTATCATAACGTAAATAAATTTAATATTGTACTTATCCGAAAATATATTAAACATTTTTTTGGGTTGATCGTTATCTGGTTGTTTTGTTGGTGCAACATTATTTCCGTAATTTTCGGGTATTTCCATTGTATTGTCACTACCACCAGAGTCATTTAGGGCATTATTTAACGTCCCTTCCACGCCCTCCCCATCCGGGGAGGCATTTTTAATATTTATTATTTAGCACTATTATTTGATTAAATCGCAAATTTTTAACACCGACTCTCCGGTAAAATATGATAAAAAAGAACGAATTCCGATAAGCCGATAAATACACTTGTATACCAAACAAGATCTCGAATCGAACTGACAAATATAGTTCTGTATATATCTTTAAAAAAGAAATAGACTTTAGATTCTTTCATATGAATTCAATAGCGTTCAGATTTTGTATTGTATTTATTGAATGACTTCTGGTTTGGAAACCCACGAACGTTTTTGACGTCATTAATTTGTTTCAGTCAATTTTTATTTGTTAAAGAAGAAGGCAAAAGTACAAACCCTCGTGAAACAAACAGTACCTACTTCAAAAATTCAAAAAAAAAAAAACAATTCCGCTTTCCAACAGGAAATATTAAAAAAAAGGTGAGAGAACCTTTTTTCCCTTTTTTATCGCGCGCTCTGGTTTCTCTCTTATTATTAATTTATTTTTATATTTCTTGGTTACAATATCTACTTCAATATTTAAATAGGTACATGGTTAGGTTCTTGAGCTGATGTGTCTGTGCAAGTTGGTTCCATTCGGTTCCGGCTAGCGTTTGTGGTTGAAGTGTAACAGGCTTTGTCTAAATCCAAACTGTTTGTTTATATGTGAGACTGTTATTTGGTTTTAGGACAATTGATGGAATGTCGTAGGGACCACAAGCTTTTCCAGCTCAAGTTGCAGAAGAATTTTCATAATAGTTTTAGGGTTAAATCCAACGTTGTGCATGTAATAACCAATGTGTGGCAGTACAAATTCGAGCCACATCATTGGGATCTCGGAAACGGTCAAAGATAAAGGGCAAAGTTGCGTAATTTGATAATTAACATAATACCGCTTTGATATTTAGGATATTCCGAATACTTCCGAAAAAGACTGAAATTTTGTAAAATTGTTTTCATTTTTTCCTGACTTTATTTGAAGTGATATTTCAAAAAAAAAAATATCACTTTATCATAGCCATCACAGCATCAAATCACGCAACTTTGCCCCAATTTAACCAATCCTGTATCTCTCACCGTTTCCGAGATCCCAATAATGTGGCTCGAATTTGAAGCACCCTGTACCTGTGGCGCTCTGCCATTGTCCTCCATCGTGGAATTGGATGGAAATTGTTTGGCAAAGAGATCTGCTTTAGCTTTTGGCCTTTGACGATACTACAATGGAATTATTGACCTTAACTTAAGGTAGGAAGAAAGAAGCGTCAAGTTAGCCCCGCACAAATATTCAAACAAAAAATGGGGTGATGGAATAAAGAATGAAGGAAAATATGTGCAGCACAATTCCGATTCTCAAGAAACCCACTTTTTTTCAATTAAAAATTTTAAAAAATGGGGGGCTGAGCGTCAAGTTATCCCCCCTCTACCATTTTGTAAATAACTCAGTTACCAAAATAGCACAATTCCTAATATTGACAGCAGAATTCAGCACAATTCTAGCACAATTGATTTCTACCAAAAAAGTTATTAAATTCGGTTATGGGGGGCTAACTTGACGTAGCTGTCGTAAAGGACGATCGAGATTATTCGCATTGGTTTCTACGCCAGGCACGATATGCGGTGTTCTTTTTTGTAACTGCTCGGGGCTATTGTAGTCTAAAATTTACAATTCCATACCTAAGAAAATGATTTCGGTAACCTCTTATGCAGTCCCGCAGGGATCGATGGATTTAAAGCAAACATCGGACCACAGAAACGTCGGGAAAAAGAGTTTTAGACCTTCCCAATCTGCAGCTCCATAATGTTACAACCTACGAGGTATTAGTATGTAGTATGTTCTACGTAGTATTTACTCCAAAACGGAGTAGATACTACATTTCGACACTACCAAAAATTAGTAAACGCTTCTTTGTGAAGTAAATACTGCGAAGAATATACTAATACTTGTAGTAGTAGCACGTACTTCCTTTTAATTCATACCACCCATTGGAGCAGGTGCTCCGGAGGGTATATCAAACAAACTTCGAATGGGAATCTTTACATCACAAATACAAGCTTAAATTAAATTTTCAGCTTTCATGAGATTCTTAAATTTTTTTCCAGCGCCGACTATTACTTCAGACTTCAGGCTTTCTTTTTTACCTAGCTTTCATTTGCACATATTTGGTCATTCAATGTTTTTGGCAATAAACTATATAATACACGTACCTAGAACGATCCCGACCGTTGTCAAATACTGGTGTTTGTGTATCCATTTCAACAATTTTTTGTGACGGCTACCTTTCTCTGTCATACCATACCCACTCTGTAGGTTTGGTGAATTAAAAGAAAACTGTATTATAGGGAATTTTTACCTCAACCTCAAATAATAATATTTCCAAAATTCGCCATTAGAATCAATAAGATGAAAAGAGATAAGTATCCGTCACATGCCTCCATCTCTATTTGCCTCAAGATGGGCGTGCCCGTTCCAGGTACATGTAGGATATCTATGGTTCATTGGTTTTTGGTTTCTTTAATTTTTTCCGAGTCCATGCCGGGGGACTTCCATTTAGACTCAATGGCCTTGGTTTGTGTAGTATTACACATGTTGCTCGAAAACAATCTGGTCAATGGTGGGGTAGTCCCTCCCAAGACCTTTAAATTTTATGTAGTACAATTCATCAAAATTAAAATAAACACACCCAAAAATACCGTGAAAAGACCCAAAAAAAGGGCCTGGCATCCAAAAATTTCGCGCCTGCTGCGCTTTGTTTCTGGCAGCGCTCGCGGTGGACCAACAAGAAACATGAAGAAACACTTCCTGCAAATTTGAAATGAAGAATCTCAACATGACCCTTGACGACGAATTTTTGCCTTATCGGAGCGCGAGTCATCTTCCGGAAAAAAATAGAAATAAAAAAGTGTCGCTACGAAGTGTAATAATACACCAAAGTAGACCAGGCAAATTTCAAAAACATTTACGATGAATGTGAAGTTTTTGCGGACAGTTATTTTTTTGTTGAAAACGATAGCTCTCTTATCATAGAATACAAATCTAAAAATCCCAAAAAATCGGAAGTGAGCTAAAAACGCTATCTTGAAAAACATGGCCGTCCGTTCAAATCTCGAAAAATTAATTATCTTCTTGTCCCTTGGATCAATTTTAACATTTTTTTTTATTTTCACGGAATTTTGAGCTTAAAATGACAAAAAAAAAAGAACTTTGATTTTAGATATAACCAAGACTATAAATTTCCTGACAAAAAAAAAATGAAAAACGCTATAGGAGATTTCTCATACATTCCTGTACTTGAAGATAATATGTCCTGAAAATTTAGGAAAAATTATTTGCTGCTACCACCATTTGCAGATTTTTTAGGCCATGTATACTTATGGCCGTTTCCACCAACTATTTAAGGGAAGCCTTAACGATAAGTATTCCCTAAACTGACAGTTCTCCATGGACAAATGGCAGTTTAAGGAATACTTATCGTTAAGGCTCCCCTAAAATAATTGGTGGAAACGGCTATTAGAAAACGATTTAGAGAAAACAGTATTGCAACGTTAGAAGCTACTGAAGATGCGAACACCTTAATTGTAAACACAGCTATTAGGTATAAGAACTATATGTATAGTACAGCGGATAAGCTAACCCATTGTGCACTTTTTGATAAAGGAACCAAATTTGGCACAGAGGTAGACCGATGTAATATGATTATAAACAAATTTGGATGTGGAGCCATCTCCCATTTTTTGTTTTTTGCGGAACACATTTTATTGGTATCGGGTCTTCAAAAAAAAATACAATCAAAGATTGCTATGGTTTTTTAAACGTATTTTTCTTCAATTTTGTTCATGAGCTTTAATGTCAAAATATCATGTCAAAAATTCTGACCAATAGAGGAACAATAATGCGACGTACGTTTAAAAAATCATAGATAGCAATCGTTGCTTGTTTTTTTTTTTTTTTTTTTGAAGACCTGATATTTTCACCCTTTACCCGTCAAATTTCAAATGGAAAGGGGGTTCGACTGATATGTACTACATATTTCTTAACTTTGACGACTCGCCTTTTCGTCAGGGAATATTTACCCTGCCGCAACTTAAAATTTCGAGGATATATTCTTAATAAAAACTTTCCATCAAATCACTCGACCCCCCTTTCTATTTGAAGTTTTTGGCTCCCCCGCTTAGAGGCTGACAGGTAGAGGGATGAAAATACCATTAAAATGGGCGATTGATTTTTGATTATTCACCTTACATCTGAGAAAACCTGGTAGTTTTGTCGTGCTCCGCCCTGTATACACAAGGTGTCCCATGACGTTTTACCCAGGTAATAACTTCGGAACGCGTGATCCAATATAATTGAAACTTTGAGGATCTGGGTAACTTTTTGTGCCGCTTCTACATGCGTCATGCATCCAATTTCACTTTCGCTTCAGTTTTGGTCAAGTGGCGGCAACTTTAGAATCTTGAATGTAACTGATGGTATTATATCATTTTTCGTTAGAAAATTCGATTACAAAATCAGCAATGGCATATTTGCCAAGGCTTTGTTGAAGAAAATGATGAAAAATTACAAAATGGAACATTCGATGACGCGGCCCTAAACTATCACCTGGGTAAAACTTTGTGGAACACCCTGTATATATAGAGTGGGGCACAAAAAATGTCCCACCCAAGTTTTTCTCAGGTGTTTAATCAAAAACCGCTCGACCGTTTTATTTTAAACTGATGACAAAAAAAATTTGTATGTTCACAAGTCGGCTGCTGCAGGTCTATATGCCTTCACTGCCATGGAATAGATTTCAAATATGCTTGTGTTTTAGACGAGGATCTTTTCAATGATTGAGTTTTTGTTTTGTTAATTTTTTTGTAATTTAAAGCTCAAAATTCCTGAAAAAAAAAAATGTTAAAATTGCTCCAAGAGACAAGAAGATATTTGATTTTTAAAGATTTTTACGGACGGCCATACTTTTTCAAGATGGCGTGTTAAGCTCACAATGGATTTTTTGGGATTTTTATATATTTGTCCCTGGACATGTAATACATCGATTTCCATTGGAAAAAACTGTCCCCTTGAACTTCATTAAAAAAATAAAATTTGCCTGGTCTAAAGTTGTTTCATTTTCTTTTGCAACTAACTAGATACTGGCGACTAGCCGTATCTTGGGTAATCACAAAAAGAGATCTTTTCTTATTTTTGTGCAATCTGGTGAGGGCTGTACTATTTTGTATTGATTGATTCTAGGAAAAAATTCATCATTTATTTTTTAGAATGGAACAGGAATCTATGGCCAATTATGGGAGATTATGGAAAGAAGGCAAAATGAGTATGTAGTTGAATCAGTAGAAGAAGGCGTAAAAATGGTAAAGGATAAATTGGATGTTGCTGTAATGGCTGGTCGTGAAACGTTATTTTTCGATATTCAGCGTTTCGGGCCGAAAAACTTTCATTTAAGCGAAAAATTAAATACTGCCTACTCGGCTATAGCTCTACAGCTGGGGTGTCCCTACGTTGAAGAAGTAAATAAAATGTAATATTGATTCAATATAATCGATGTCCATGTTTTATTTCTCTAAATTATAGTCTCATGGCAATATTTGAAGCAGGCATCATAACTAAAATGACTGAAAACGAATACGAGAACCTGGGCAAACAAAAGGAGAGTTCTATCGACGAAACTCTTGAAAATAACGTCCCTACGACGAAAATTGAAACAAAAAGAGCTGCAAAAGTCAGCGAAGATAATGAAAAATTAAAACCCATACGTTTAAAAATGCTTCAGGGAACGTTTTATTTGCTATTTATTGGAAATATATTTTCCGGTAAGTAGGAACCAGGTTTTCTAAGGGCTATTTTACAGTTCTTTATTTTTCTCGCTGCAATTTTATTGCTAGTGTAAAGAAAGAGGCGCGAATAACCTTGAAAATAGGCCCCCAACCAAATCTTGGCATGTTAAAGGTATCATCATTGCCGAAAAAAAGGATCCTATGTCTGTGATAGCAGATATAGCCTATCAAAAGTACGTAAGGTCCGTTTCACCAGGGTTCATACTTGACCTTGAAACTTGAAAAAAAGGGTTGTCGTAGATTAATTCATCTGACATATTCAATTTTTTGACAAATTGAAAGGAATGACTTCTGGTTTAAGAACCGACGAACGTTTTTGACGTCATTGATTTGTTTCAGTCAATTTTCATTTGTTAAACAAGGAAGGCAAATACAAACCCTGGCGAAACAAACTTTAGGTCCTGCTATGCATAGGAAATATCCCTTTGTAGATTCTCTTGAATATCTCGAAAAATACTTTAAAAAATATTTTAGCAAGCAATCTATCCGAACTCAAATATTGTATGTAATACACATATCCTAAAAACCATAGTAGGTACACTAGTCACGTGCAATAGTATCCAGTCCAGATATTAAACATTTGGATCTTGATCATATATTATGTTATAGCCAGCTGGTACTTGGTAGTGTTGCGACGACGGAAGTTTATTCTAATTCCTGAAAACATTTGGATACCTATTTTAGCGTATACCTATTTTTATTTCGAATTTTTGATCTCCAAACTCCTTCGGCATCCCTGTAACCTCGGTCTAATACAGACATGTCTTCTTCTTCAAACCAGTCTCTTGTTTCAGCCACCATCTTGATTGAATTCGTGTAAAAGAGCAGCTGCATCGTTGTTACGGCTGTCTGAAAAGTATGCATTGCTAAAATTTATCCATGGGGAGCAAAATATTGTCGGTGAGGGTGAAACTGTTTGTGTATAGAAAATGATCGCTAAAGTAGGTACCTACTTGAAAGTTGCGATTTTCTCAATTTTGATAACATATAGCATCTATCACACATATAGCCTCGCGAGCTTCTGGTGTTTCGTTATACAAAATGTTACAAAATTCGCTTACGTGATTATTCATAAATGCCCATATCCCAAATTCATCGGTAATACTTACCTTACAATATTGGTATCTAAAGATATTAATACCTTGGCAACCGTAATGCTTACTTACTTCCCTGGAAGTATAGCCGAAAATGGTCATTGAGAATGTGTCTGAGACAGTGGCGGCTCGTGGATGAGTAATCAGGGGGGACATTTTGGTTCACAATACGGAACTTGCATCAATTTTTTTTATCGCTCATGATTTCATTAGTGGATAAAAAACGAGGGGGATTTCAGTAGTGGAACTGTGTACACTAAATTACCACTTCTGACAGAAATTACCACAAATTACCAGTAACTGCCTCTAAATTACCACTTTTTTCCTCTATTACCTTTCATTGCCTCAGGAATTACCACTCAATGCCACTCAAATTACCCCTTATTACCTCTTATTTCCGCTAAATACCACTAATTACCACTGTCAATACCATTAATTACCACTGTCATTACCATTAATTGCCACTGAAATTACCACTTAATACCAGGAATTTATTTCGATTTCCAAGTATATCCGAGACTTGAACTCAATAACAAATCGAGATGTTAAAAGAAGAGCAAATCAAGATGTTGAAAGTTGAGAAAGAGAAACACTCAAGGAGGCATTTCAACATGCCTCGAAGAAAAAAGGATTCCGAAATCCTGCAAAACTCAAGCTCTATTTTCTAGAATCTGGATAAAAATCATTTGATTGATGTTGAAGGAACAAATCGAGATGTTAAAAGAAGAGCAAATCAAGATGTTGAAAGTTGAAAAAGAGAAACACTCGAGGAGGCATTTCAACATGCCTCGAAGAAAAAAGGATTCCAAAATCCTGCAAAAACTCAAGTTCCATCATCAAGAAACCGGATAAAAATCATTTGATTGATGTTGAAGGAGCAAATCGAGATATTAAAAGAAGAGCAAATCAAGATGTTGAAAGTTGAAAAAGAGAAACACTCGAGGAGGCATTTCAACATGCCTCGAAGAAAAAAGGATTCCAAAATCCTGTAAAACTCAAGTTCAATCTCCTAGAAACTGGATAAAAATCATTTGATTGATTTTGAAGAACCAAATCGAAATGTTAAAAAAAGAGCAAATCAAGATGTTGAAAGTTGAAAAAAGCAGACACTCAGGCAGGTATTCCAACCTGTCTCGGAAAAAAAAGGATTCCAAAATCCTGCAAAAACTGAAGTTTCATCTTCTAGAAACTAGATAAAAATTATTTGATTGATGATGAACGAACAAATCGAGATATTGAAGGAAGAGCAAATCAAGCTGTTGAAAGTTGAAAAAGAGAAACACTCAAGGAAGCATTTCAACATGTCTTGAAGAAAATAGGATTCCAAAATCCTGCAGTTCCATCTTCTAGAAACTGGATAAAAATCATTTGATTTATGTTAAAGGAACAAACCAAGTTCACCATCAGCGACTTCAGAAAATTGCAACTCTATTTCGGATTCCATCTAGAAGACGAAAATATGAAAAAATACGAAATTTCACACGCCTTTGCAGTTCCTCACAAATATTTGCGTATTTGGCTCGGTATTTAGCATCCATCTAGGATAGGTGAAAATCTAGAAAATTGAAACTACACCTTTTCCATGTGTAATTGCGAATATATCACTTAATTTTAGGAATAGTGGAAGAATATTGCGAATAAATCAAATCTTATTGAGAATAGTCAGTTGATAGTGCGAAATATATTAAATGTTATTGGGAAAAGTTAAACGTAATTGCGAACACATCAAATGTTATTGAGAATAGTTAAGTGTAATTGCGACTATTTCACTAGAGTGTATTACACCGGCACTAAATTCGCAATTCAGCTGACAATATTGCTATAGACTAATTCACGATAGAGTTTGAATTTTGACCGTTATTTTCACCAGTTGAAAATAAATAAAACCCCCAGTTCTGTCCCTTTTTCTGTCAACCATCAAATTATGATACATGACATTTCGATTTGACATGTAAAAATATCACATTCAGATCTTTGAATTTTGAATTTTTCTGCAGTGAAATAATCTGTGAGTGAAATCCTTTCAGTTTTTTGCCATTTTCTGCATTATTTTTTGATATTTTGTCATATTTGCAATAGGTTTTTTGGTTTTTTATGTAGTGTTCTGTGCCTTTGTGTTTCGGTGTTACGTTTCAACCTGGTTTTAGTTTGGATTTAACTGTTTACTCTGTCAATAACTGTTTACTGTGGACTCTTTTAACACTCTTATCATTATCTGGTTTATTTTGATACTCACACAATATTACGATTTTAAGCGCTGATTTTGGCATTAGCGATGGCAGAAAAGTCCTTGAGACTATTATAAAGTATTACGTTTGTTCTATTACAGATGTTTATTATTACTATGCAGGATTTTAATAACTTAACTTCCTTAAAATAAATTGAAAATAAATTTTAGTTCTGAAATGTATATCACTTTTCTAAATACGACCCTGTCGTTAATCCCACCTGACGGAATCGAAGCGCTAACGCATGATGGCAACCTAAAGAAAAAGTTACTAAAAAATATCAACACGAACTGTCAACTTCACTTTCTATCGCGATTACAACTATACCTGGACAATACCAACAACATGGTATTTCAGTGACCATTTTTTGACATTGTCAAACTGATATTTTTAATTTGAAGCTTTTATTCATATTTTTGCATTCTATTTATTTTCAAAATCTTACGTGAAATAGTCATGAGTAGTCATGACGAATACCACTCGAGAAAAAATTGTGTAGACAAAAGTGCTCTCAACGTTTTATCGTTGTTTTATTCAAGTTTGTTGCTTTTCGGCAACTTCGCTCATGACATTTTTGACAAAATCACGAGCCGTCAGGCGAGTGATTTTGTCAAAAATGTCATTTGCGAAATTGCCGAAAAGCAACAAACTTTTATACCTACCTTTCGAAAATTTTGCCGACAAAATTTTTTCTCTTGTGATATTATATATGAATATGTCATATGTAATTGGGGATAATCAAATAATAGTATATTATATACCTAGGTAGAGAAGTTGGTCATATACCAAAAGCTTTTATAAACCGAGGCGCGCAGCGCCGAGGTTTATAATGCTTGAGGTATATAATGACTTTCTCTACCGAGGAATATATAGAATTTTTTTCACTACTGCTAGTAGAAAATAAAAAAATTTGTTTAAAATCTGTGTTCTAATTATTTTTTGTGAACGCCCTCTTGAAAGTGGTGCCCTCTATCAACAGCTTATATAACTTCCTATGTACCTACAGAAACCTATATTTTTTTTCAAATTGACGCATGAAATTGAAATTGAACCAATAGAAACATGACAAGATCCTTGAGTCATGACGTCATTTTCATTATTGACCTAGGTATTTTTTCATTATTTTCATTATTAACCTAGGGAGAGAAATTCAATTTTTTCTTAGAAAAATAGATTGAATGTCTATTTCTCAGGTTAGTAGTAAAAAAAATTAATAATAAATCAGATGAAATTGAGCCTTTTAATTTTTTAATCAAAATCTGTAGGTATGTTGTTGCTAAAATAACTAAGTCTGTTGTTGGAGAAAGCTTTTGTTTACATATACATATGGATAGTTTTGTGTCCAAGAAAGCCGACACAAAAATGGAATTTCGCGATAATTGTGCTATATGCAGATCGACGATGACGAGAAAGAGTCGACAGAGAAATTATTTGATAATATCTTAATTATATTTGATTGATTCACAACTACATTTGATAGATTCCAAATTTCATTTGATTATCCCCAATTGCATATGATATATTCGCAATTACACTCAACTTTTCTCAATTACATTCGACATAATCGCAATTACAATCAACTTTTCCCAATACTATTGGATATAGTCGCAATATCACTTGACTATTCGCATAATCAATTGATGAATTTGCAATATAAATTGCTATATTCGCAATTACACATGGAAAAGGTGTAGATAAATAGAGAGACGGAAATACATAAACACCTAATATTTGTAGCTATTTGCCGCATGTGTGATAGAGGCTTAAGGTATTATAATAATATAACAAAAATGCACTCTATCTACCACATTCACCTTTTCTTTTAGATTTAGAAACACTGAAACATAAATCGGGGCCTTAAATGAGACGAGGACTTGAAAGTTTTAAAATGAGCAGTAAAAACGACGTTCATAGATGATGTCAAACCAAGTGTTGACCTGTCTCCCATAAATAGAAAAAGATAGCTTAATTGTAATAAACACAAGTTGTAAAGTAATAAAAGATGACATGCGCGCGCAACTAGTGGGTTGCAGTGTAGCCAGTTTGTATTTTTGCAGAACAAATGTAAACAATACAAGTCGAACATTAGAGAGCTTTAAAGTGTATGTTAACATCGTTTGCACTTTCATTTTGATAAATGTTTCATTCGGCAACATCGCACAATGAGAAAGCAGAGGGATATGTCAAGTAAGTATAATCAATCATAATATTAAACAACACTGCAGTGAGTTCAGAAGTAATACGTGAAGTATTAGTTTGCTCTTTGTCGAATTACACGTTACAAAGAAAGAAGGAACGATTAATTCTGAAATGGCCTCTGAATAAGAATATGACGCAAGCCCGTAACAAACTTGCTTCTCATTGGATGCTCACCTGCAACCCACGAGTTGCGCGCGCAGTCCAGGTAAAAAAAAGATAGGTCGATTGCAAGGTTGCGACTTCTCATGTAATGAAACCTCAAATGGAACATTCCTTAGAAAATGAAAGTTGATGTTTCTAACTGACTAATAGGGACTCAGAAGAATATTTTACTTAAATCTTGGTTGAATAGTTTACATTGAAGCTCTGTTACTTCTAAATTAAAGCAAATTCGGAGGCATATCATAATTTTATCATTACAGAATTATGAAGTATTACCACGAAATTTCCTTTAATTACCCCCAAAATTGCCTTAAATTGCCTCAAATTACCAAAAATTATCCTGAATTACCACTATATTTCCTTTAATTACCACAAAATACCACAGTATTTCCCCTAATTTACAGTCATTACTACTCATTTCCCGTAAAATTTCCACTAATTACCTCGATTTTGTACACTAAATTACCACAATGAAATCCCCCTCGATAAAAAATAAGTCCACACGTATTTTTTCTGTTCCTTCTTAGTCAAAAATTGACGGAGATACAACGCTATGAAAATTGTGAAATGTGCTTATGACGTCATAAATGATATAACTTTATGACGTCGCACATGCTCAGTATATCTATATATACAAAACCATATATTTGTATAACTTTCGGAATAATCATTTTGGACAAAATGAAAAAATACGCATCGATTTTTTTTCGAATTCCTACAGTTTCCGAGAAACAATAATCAATTTAATTTTTCATGCAAATTCTCTATTATAACATTTTTTTTAAAACAATCTTTCTCACACAAATTATTGGGGTGTTCTGCACTATGATGAAATAGAACTGAACTCTATTTTACTGGACTACTGGATTTTACTACGCGAACAGCGCGCTGTTGAAGCGAAACAGCGGGCCGTCGACCATATTAGAGATATAGGAGTCAAGGTGACTCTCCCTCCCGCTCACGAAATTCGTAATCTGTTGTCTCTGTTCTTTTTATATGCTATTTGCCATAAACCACTTGCACTGTGCAGGGTCAATTTCAATTACGGCCCGGTGCCCGATTTACGCGCGGACGCGGCAGGATTATCTTTTAGATTTATTTCTAATAATTCAGCAAATGTAGATTGCTCGGAATTTTATGATACAAAATTATTTTTAATAAAATGATGATATTGATCAGAATATTTTAGGAGGTCATTGACCCTTGACCCTTATAGGAAGCCGCCACTGGACTCTGAGAGTCCCTGACGAAGTTTGCACATAAATAAATTTAAATATTTTTATTTTATTTTTCCTAACACTGGATGGCACTGTTGATAGATTTTGAAATTGTTCTTTAGTTAATTTTTAAGTTAGGGCCATAAATTCTTCATCTGAGTATCTGAGAAGTTTTCTTCACTTTCTATTTGAGACCGATAACACTCTGCACTCTTCTCTTGAACATTGCAAAAAATAAGTTAGTTCAACACCTTTCAGATCGTATTGTCGTTTTATCGCCTGTGAACCATTTAGGAGCGGTTAAAGTCCTTTTAAGCCCTTTTAAATCCAAATGCGCGTTGCATACTTTTGAGTGAGGCGAAACAAAAACTGATTTTATAAAAACGTCGATTAATTCGGAGCGCTAAGGTCACGTGATCAATTTCATCTTCATCCAAACATATCAAACAATATCTTTGCTGTTGTTGCTGTTTAGGCAAAGCTTCGATTTGTTGTTGACTTCATCTTGGAGCGCTCCAAGTCCACACAGATTGAATATTGAATATTTGAATTTTCTTTCTCCGATCAACCTAACTTACATGTTTGCCCGAAAGGGATCATTACATACAATGTGTCCCACTTTTTATGAATACATCCTGATATCTCAGTTATTAATAATGCGATTTTATTCAAATTTTGGTGGTGATTGCATGCTAGAAAAATGAACTATGTATTTGACATAGTTAACATTTCAATTTACCATTGGCGTGCGGTGTTGAGGGTAAAAAAGGTGTTGTATTTTTGGGAAAAATATATTAGGGCTTATTTTAGATAATTTTTTGTCATAATCATCATCATCCCCAAAAACCCCTTAATTCGTATGTATTTTGAAAATCTGAAGCGCTGATTTTACCAAAAAAAAAATAGATATTTAATTCACTTTTTCTAATAAGCTGTTTATTTCTAATTATGATGACCAAATTAAAGATGACATTATTTTAGAATATTGTATTTTCAACATAGATACCTTCTAATTAGAAATAAACAGCTTATTAGAAAAAGTAAATTAATAGCTATTTTTTATACAAGACGATAAAATGGTCGTTTATCGTTGACTGGAAAAGTTAATTCACGAGCGGAATCGCGAGTGATTTAATTCCGGGAGACGATAATGGCAGTTTATCGTCGTGTGCAAAACAAAGTTTTTTTCCATAGCCTAATTATGGACGCCTGTTGTAGTATCAAAAGTATTTAGAAATTATTTGAGTCGAACACTTTTGCATAAGTAGAAATTCGTTTGACAAACTTTGACAAATAAATAAAAAACAAAATATGTATACAGGGTGGGACACGAAAAACTTCCCACCCAGGTTTTCTCAGGTGTTAGGTGATTAATAGGAAATCGCTCAGACACGTCATTTTTTGTTTTTTGGGGGACATCTTTTATTGGTATTTTCACCCCCTACCTGTCAACCCCTAAGCGGGGGTGACAAGTAACCCAAAATTTCAATAGGAAAGCGGGTCGAGTGATACGTTATTTGATAGCTATTTTTATCAAGATTATATTTCCAAAGTTTCAAGTTGCTACTATTTGCCCTGTCGAAATGACGGCTTATCAAATTTGTGTGTTTTTTCTCATAATAACAAAATAACAGATAATTCAAAGGAATAAACACGAAGAATTTCAAGCTGAACTGTCGAATGACAATAAATAGTATTTCATTACTATGGATAGATTGTCTTAAAAAATCTGTTTTTGTTATTATGTGGTAAAAACCACACAGTTCAGATACTCGGAAAAAAGCATTTTTTCTAACTTTGACAAGCCACCATTTTGGCAAGGTAAATGGTATTAACTTGAAACTTGGTGGATTTAATCTTAATAAAAATATCTACCAAATGATGTATCACTCGACCCCCCTTTCCTATTAAAATTTTGGGTGTATCTGTCACTCCCACTCAGGGGTTAACAGGTAGTGGGCAAAAATACCAAAAAAATGTGTCCCCCAAAAAACAAAAATTGAAGTGTCCGAGCGATTTTTGATCGAACACCTAACACCTGAGAAAACCTAGGTGGGAAGTTTTTCGTGCCCCACCCTGTATATTTTTGACAAAATAAACGTCTTTATCCATCCTTGCTGTTAAAGTATCATTTATTCTACCCTTGCGGTTAAACTACTACTTTATCTACGATTTTTAGAAGATTAAAGGCTACTTTACCAGTAGCTATGGAAAAAAAAAATATATTTTTTTTTTTTGCTAAAATCATCTCTTGAGATTTTGAAAATATGAATTAAGGGTTTTTTGAGGATGCTGATTCTTAATCTGATACAAAAAAATACCTAAAATAAACCCTAATATATTTTTCCCAAAAATACAACCCCTTTTTACCCCTCAACACCGCATTTTAATGGTAAATGAAAATGTTTACTATGTCAAATAGTTCATTCTTCTAACATACAATCACCACCAAAATTTGAATGAAATCGCATTATTAATAACTGAAATATCGGGGTGTATTCATGAAAAGCGGGACACACTGTATAGCAACGAAGTCGAGAAGCGATAAATATAACTAATAGTAGTGAATGGCTCGTCGAAGAGTCAGTTTTTAATACTTGTCCTGACCTAACTCAGCCTTACCATTCCAGATGAGATATAATTCTTTTCTGATTCCGTGTTGTTTTCCCTTTTAGTTAGCACTGAGGATGGCCGGAAGGCCGAAAGCGGTTTGCTAGTTTTTGTTAAAGGTTCTGGGTTCTTGCTCGAAATACTTTCGTTTGATTTCCCTATAATTAATTATAACTGACAGATCAGAGTGAATGTGAAACACGTTTAAATATGCAATTTAAATTATCTCCTAATCAATCACCCTGAATAACAATTTTTAAGACGTGTTAGCAATATTGTAATCATTGCAGTGCAACATAACGGCTGTGTTAGAAAAAATTAAAAAATTAAGTTAATTTTATTTAGGTGCAAACTTCATCAGGGACTCTCAGACACATTCTTAATGGCTATGTGTGGCTATTCTTCCAGGAGTTCCAGGCAGTTAGTAAGCATTACAGTTGTCAAGCGCCTTAAACTGGGGTTTTAAAATGGGTACAATAATCGGGTCTAGAACACATTAGGTCCCTAAAAACGGAGAATTTTTCTATCTTCAAATTTGCATTGGAGCAATTATTAGGACATAATGAAGAAAAAAAAATATGGATGAGCTCATTGTTTTGATAAACAATATTATTTAAATATACAGGGTGTCCTGAAAAGAAACCGACAAACTTTAAAGGGTAGTAAGGGACATCAAAACAAAAAATAAGCATTTTTGTTTATATAAACATATATCCGCAAATGAGCCATTTGGTCTGTAGAGCGAAAAAATTGTTTGGTACTTTTATTCTTCGCAATAATTAAATCACTGTTTACTTATTAATTTTGCTTATTTATTAACAAATAAATTATGGTTTACAATAATTGTTCAAAATGTTGACCATTTACTTCAATGCAGATTCCACCGTCAGGTCATTAATAGACAACTACTAAGTTAATTAAGGAAACTAATCACAAATTAGGTAGGAATTTTCAAAATGTCAGTAAAAAACCAGTAAAAAATTAATAAAATCAGTAAAAAACCTCAAAAAAACCCTTTCCATAAACATTAAATATTGTAAATATTTACCAAGGTGGTATGCTGATTTTGCCATAAAATAGAAATCTATTAAAGTAAACAAAATAAATGAACAAAATAATAATAATTGTAAAAAATCACTAGTCACTAATGCCTTATATCCTCTCGCTTCTCAACCTTTGACACAGATCGAGAATAATATCTATTCTTATCAGCTTAATATCGCTATACCTATCAAAGATGCAGAATCAACAGGGAACAAAATGAAATTAAAAAAATCATAACTTGATAAATATTCAAGGATCTATTATTTTTTTCTCGCTAACCATCTTGAAATTGCTTTGTTTATCAGTAATAATCAAAATCATATTAAAAATCAAAGGGACCTAAAGTGATCTATCACCCAATAATCTACTGAAACTTTCGGACCTTGGGGACATGAAGCTAAAAAATTAGTGATATTTCTTCAGAAATAAAAAGTAAATTTGCTCATAGTTTCATCATTCAAAGAGTTAGCTTGGCTGTTCAAAGAGGAAACGCTGTAGCAGTCCTGGGAACAATTCCGAAGGACGTAGGACTGGGAGAGATTTTTTATACAGGGTGTCCCAGGTAAAACAGTCCACCCCGATTTACTAGATTTGGAATGAGAATCTGGAAAAACTTTCGGACACGTCGATTTTTGATTTGAAGGAGAAACATTTTTCAGTTTTTTCCATCTCCCTAGCTTCAACCCCCTAGCCAGGGGAAGAACAACCCCCCAAATTTGAATAGGGGATAGGGGTCGTGTCATACCTCTTTTTGAAGGTCTCATCGAGTTCTTTATGGCTGTAGAATTTCGTCTTATTATTTTCGTCCGTAACGAAAAGACAGCTTGTCAAAATCTTGGAAATAGGCTATTGTTTCAGTGGGAGTGAAAGCGATACTTACCTCCCTTAATAAAAATACTTGAAATTGAAGTTTTTTTTATTATTATTATTATTAATTAGGAATACATGTGAATTGTAAATTGTAAGTATTTTTTTTTACTACTAACCTGAGAAATAGTCATTATTCAATCTATTTTTCTAGGAAAAAATTGAATTTCTCTCCCTAGGTGAATAATGAAAATAATGAAAAAATACCTAGGTCAATAATGAAAATGACGTCATGACGCAAGGATATTGCCATGTTTCTATTGGTTCAATTTCAATTTCATACGTCAATTTAAAAAAAAAATACAGGTTTCTGTAGGTACATAGTGTTAGAATTAAAATTATATTTGAATTTAAAATAATAATTATTATAAAATATTTTTCGAAGGAATTAAATTATTGTGATGATAATTCAACCGGACTATTATTTATCTTGGTGAAACATGAAATGATGCAGGTAAATAAAGTAAAGGGTCGAATACTTCGTCAACCGCGGGCAATCGTGCGAGAAAAGGGACAGGCAGGTACTGAAAAAACGGAGTCAGTCTTCCCGTGAGTGCTAGCACGCTTGCTATAATTGCCGTTGGCTATTTTGTTTACAGTTTACAATAAATAATATAACATCAGAAGCGGGATATCGAATACACGCGGTATGCTAAAATAAATTTACGTGCGGAATGTGGACTGTTATTTTTTCATTGTGCGTTTCGTAAAAAAAAAAAAAGCTCAGGCTATTGTTTTGTTTATGACAGTTTTTCTTGTTTGAATTGTTATTGGTAAAATTACCTGTGTGTTATTAGTTATTAGTGACAATAAAGGTGTGAAAATGGAGCAATTGCTTAGTGAATTGGTAAAGGCTATCAAGGGTTCGAGGACGGCACCAGATCAAGTGGATTTGCCGCTGTTTAATCCTGACACGACGGATGCCAAAAAATGGTTGGCCGAGGTGGGTACAATAAAAACAGAATTTGATTGGACTGATCAACAATTGTTAGTACGGGTAAGCAAATTTTTGAAAAATTAATCTAAAGTTTGGCTTGATATGTGGACCCCGGAGACTCGCGATTGGGCGACGTTTCAAAAAGACTTTATTGAATCATTTCCCCCAAAAAAGATTTTGGGCCGATTACTTTCGGAAGCAGCAGAATTTAGTAGTGATAAGTGTAACTGCTATGAGACATATGTTTATGAAAAGGTAAACAAATTGAGAAATGTTAGGGCACAGTGGGAGGAGCTAGATCTTGTCGAAATTATTATTTATGGGATAAGAGAACGTGAAGTTCAAACTATAGCTAATAATCAGAATTTTAAAAAAATATCAGAGTTGATAGCTTTCTTGGGTTCCTTAACAAAGCCTTCGTCCTCTGGTATGAAAAGACCTTTTGAAAAAAATGAACTTGGGTCGGGAAATAAACGTTATCGATTTAGTGACAATGCTAATCGGTACAAAGTTGATAACTCGGTTGATAACAATCACCAAAATAGAGGTGTTGCTAAAGTGAGCTAAAATCGTCTCCTCATCAACCTCAACCTAAAGTCGATGAAGAAAAAAAAAACAGACAATGTTTGTTTATTTTGTGCTAAAGCTGGACACAGTATAGAAAATTGCTTTACACGTAAGGGTATAGAAAAGCGGAGGAACACTCATGATGTCAAATTCTGTACTACAGGAAAACCAGTTCCTCTGAATGAGCTAAAAATAGATGGTAATATTTTTAAGGGTATTATTGACACTGGAGCAGATATTTCCTTGATGTCTGATAAACACCTTCCATATTTTTCTCAAAGTGTTTTGCCATGTAATGTTAATTTATCTGGAATACTTCCAGGCAGTATAGAGTTACATCAGACGTTTAAGGGTACAGTAGAAATTTGTGATGTAATCTTAAAACTAGATTTTGTTTTTGCACCTCAAAATATATTGGAGTGCGATGTCATTATTGGTGCCAATTTGTATGAGGACTCTACTATTATGTCAATTACTGATTCTACTGGGACACGCATATTTAGAAACCCAACAGCTTCTATTCGACGTATAATGACCAGCCTTTCTTTGGACACAGAAATAAACGTTCCAGATGTGTATCGGTTAGATATACAGAATCTCTTAGCTAAATTTGAGAGAATGATACCAAAAGGAAAAACGCTATCTAAAGTAAATAACACTACTTTACAAATCAAATTAAAGGATGATTTTGTTGTAAGCCGTAATCCTTATCGACTTTCTGCGGTGGAGAGAAAAGCAGTACGTGAAATAATTAGCGACCTTTTGCAAAACAATATTATTCAAGAAAGTTCTTCGCCGTTTGCCAGTCCAATAATCCTGGTTCGCAAAAAGGATGGTGACTATCGCTTGTGTGTCGATTACAGGGAACTGAACACACATACAATTAAAGACCGATATCCTTTACCCTTGATAGAGGACCAACTTGATCGCTTGGGCAAAGCAAAGTTCTTCACTTCATTGGATATGTTATCCGGATTTCACCAACTGTCGATCGATCCAGAGTCCGTGCCCAAAACTGCCTTCGTAACGCCTGAGGGCCACTATGAGTTTCTTAGGATGCCCTTCGGGTTAGCAAACGCTCCAGCTGCCTTTCAACGAGCCATTAATAAAGCGCTGGGTAAATTAAAAGATAACGTAGCCCTGGTGTATATGGATGATATTTTAGTGCCCTCAATGTCCATAGAAGAGGGGCTAGAATCACTTGGAAAAGTTCTAGGTGCCTTGTAAGAAGCTGGGTTTTCCTTGAACCTCAAAAAATGTCATTTCTTTCAAGAAAAATTGGACTATCTGGGACAAGAAGTTTCATCACAGGGAATCCGTCCTGGATCACAGAAAGTAGAAGCACTAATTAAAGCTCCATCACCAACTAATGTGAAACAAGTAAGACAATTCATGGGGTTAGCAGGCTATTTCAGGAAATATGTCCCAGAGTTTGCCTCCCGAACAGCCTGCATAACAAAACTCACACGAAATAATGAACGATTTGTCTGGTCCTCGGAGCAAGAAAATGCAAAAAACTATGTGGTCAATTGTTTAGTTTCTAAACCTCTTTTATCAATATTTGATCCGAGTTTGCCGACTGAGCTCCACACAGATGCGAGCTGCATTGGATATGGAGCAGAACTGCTACAGAGACAAGACGGAAATAATAAAATAATTGGATACTTCAGTAAACGTAAAAGTTCTGCAGAAGCTAAATATCATTCATACGAGTTGGAGACTCTAGCAGTCGTAAACGCTCTCAAACATTTTCGAGTCTACTTGCTTTGTAGGCCAAGCTTCACATTGGTTACGGATTGTAATGCTCTGAAGGCCACAGCGAACAAAAAAGAACTTCTACCCCGAGTAGCTCGCTGGTGGATCTACATGCAAGATTTTTCCTTCCAAATTATTTACCGAAAAGGTAGCTCCTTGCCTCACGTAGATTATCTGAGTCGCAATCCCGTTACCAATTCTGTTACTATAAGACGAATTGCTGATAAAAATGAAAATTGGTTATACGTTGAACAACGAGGGGATACTGAGATTAGTAAACTAATAAACGATGCTGAACAGAACCTATTGGACAAGACACGCTATCTACTGAAACATGGAATTTTGCATTATTTGGTCCCTAATGACCCAGCGAAAAAACCGAAACCAGTAATACCACAAAAAAGTCGTCTGGGACTTCTGAGGATCTTCCACGATGAACAGTGTCACATTGGAATGGAAAAAACAATTGAGTCAATACAAAAACATTTCTGGTTCCCTAGGATGAGACATTTTATTCAAAAATACATTAAACATTGTTTAATTTGTGCTGTTAAGAAAACCAGAGCAGGTCCTCTTCAAGGATTTATCAAAAATGTCGACAAACCATCAGTGCCCATGGAAATACTACATGCAGACTGTTTGGGACCATTGCCTGCAACGTCTGATGGTTTTAAACATATTTTGGTAGTTGTGGACACTTTTTCCAAATTCTGTGTATTGCAATGTTTAAAATCCGTCAAAGCTGAAGAGACAAAATTAGCTTTTCAAAATATCATTTCATTGTTTGGTACTCCAAAAATGATAATCATGGATGCAGGTTCGAATTTTAAAAATTTAAGCTTGCCTGAATATTTGGATGTCTTGAATATTGAATATCATTATACAACACCTGACATACATCGTTCAAATGGGCAAGTTGAACGATATATGCGTACTATCATGAACTTGTTGCGGGTAGAAACCCGTATTAAATCAGAATGGTCGAGCAAAATATGGAAGATACAATTAGTACTTAACACCACCGTCGAAAAGTCAACCAATACTGCGCCACTAAGAGCATTGATTGGAGTCGATGGTGCAACGCCTCTTATTCAGAATTTGTTGAAGAACCTCACGGATGATTCTGTGCCAATAAGGAACTTAAATTTGGATCGAGAAAGAGTCAAAAGTGCCCTTGATAGCAATACCAAAAGGGACCTGAGATCAAATACAAAACGTCGTGATACGAAAGTTTTTCAAGTTGGTGATTTTGTTTTAATGCACCGAGACGAAAAGATGCATCAGGGAAAGCTATCTTATGAATTTGATGGTCCTTTCGAGGTTGTTGGCATCACCCCGCAACAACGTTACGAGCTACGAAGAGTTGGAAAATCAACCATTACCAAGGCAGCTAAAGAGCAGCTACGAATTTGGCCTACAGACTGGTCTCTCACACTAGACATGCCAGACTTATTGGAACTTTTAGAAGAAGAATTCAGGCGAGTAACTTTTCATTTATTTGTTGGTTATGGATATCTGGCCATGTTAGAATAACTAGAAGCCAGTATTTTAAACATATATCAGGGAATTTTCACACTTGTAAATTTGTGTGTTATACCTTTTATTAGTTTGGCTACATTTTGTATGTACTTTGACCAAGGGTTTGACTTTATGATTGCAACTAAAACTAAAAGTATTTTCTATTTTGCCGAAATACTGAAAGTATTTCCTGTTTTGATGAACCTAATACTAAAAGTATTTTCAATTCTGCCGAAATACTAAAAGTATTTCCTGTTTTTAGAACCAATACTAAAAGTATTTCCTATTTTGCCGAAATACTAAAAGTATTTCTTGTTTTGATGATGCCGAAATACTAAAAGTATTTCCTGTTTTGATGAAACTAATACTAAAAGTATTTTCAATTCTGCCGAAATACTAAAAGTATTTCCTGTTTTGTAGAACCAATACTAAAAGTATTTTCTATTTTGCCGAAATACCAAAAGTATTTCCTGTTTTGATGCAAATAATACTAAAAGTATTTTCAATTCTGCCGAAATACTAAAAGTATTTGCTGATATTTTGAACCAATTCTAAAAGTATTTTCTATTTTGCCGAAATACCAAAAGTATTTCCTGTTTTGATGCAGCTAATACTAAAAGTATTTCCAAATTTGCCGAAATACTAAAAGTATTTCCTGTTTTGATGCAAATAATGCTAAAAGTTATTTCTCTTTTGCCGAAATACTAGAAGTATTTCCTGTTTTGTGAAAATACAAATTTATGTTTCTTTTCCTTCGTTTTCCTGTTAGTTACTTATTGGGAATTATTTGTAATTTCAGTGAGGATTGTGAGGAGGAGGATGTCTCTACTATTAGTGAGAATTAAAATAATTATTGGATGTTGCAGTTCCGAGAACGAAACTACTATCAGGGTTGGCCGTGTTAGAATTAAAATTATATTTGAATTTAAAATAATAATTATTATAAAATATTTTTCGAAGGAATTAAATTATTGTGATGATAATTCAACCGGACTATTATTTATCTTGGTGAAACATGAAATGATGCAGGTAAATAAAGTAAAGGGTCGAATATACTTCGTCAACCGCGGCAATCGTGCGAGAAAAGGGACAGGCAGGTACTGAAAAAACGGAGTCAGTCTTCCCGTGAGTGCTAGCACGCTTGCTATAATTGCCGTTGGCTATTTTGTTTACAGTTTACAATAAATAATATAACAATAGTAAGTTATCATAAGATGTTGATAGATGGCAGCACTTTGAAGAGGGCGTTCAAAAAAAAATAATTAAGAGCACAGATTTTAAACAATTTTTTTTATTTTCTACTAGCAGTAGTAAAAAAAATTCTATATATTCCTCGGTAGAGAAAGTCATTATATACCCCACGCATTATAAACCTCGGCGCTTTGCGCCTCGGTTTATAAAAACGTTCGGTATATAATGACCAACTTCTCTACCTAGGTATATAATACACTATTATTAGGAGGGGCGTCAGATAAGATGAGCCAGCGCGCCATCTTTTGGGCTTAATGTCATACGTTAAATATTTTTTAATCACAGGTGTTCAAATTCTCTGTAAGTGATTGACTTATTTACAAGTAGATGGCGACATCTTCAATATCAATTCGTTTACACAGTAACTAAACAGTGGACTAAATAATTTTATTCAGATGCAAATGAAATAATAGTATTTCACATTTTTAGCTAGGTGAAACAGTTTTTACTGGCGTTTGAAAGGAGTTACTACCCTTCCCGAACTAGGCGACATCTTCAAGAGAAGCTCTGAACACACGTTTGCTTTGAGTCTCTACTGAAAATGACCGCAATCACCTGCTTGTTTGGCAGATTTTCATTAATTTTGAAATAACATCATACATTTTCGGCAATTCTGTAATTTTCATTTATTCCAGCATTTTATCGTTCGTGTGCTACTCAAGGTATTCGTCCCTTTTTCATTTAAATCCACGACCAAAATTTGCATATTGTTGTGAACAACATTGTTAATAATTTTACTATTTAGACTGTGTATTTTGCAACCAAAAATGCGTCGACTCCTATTCCAATCTATTATTGTTATGAACATAACTTCATTTTACTGAAAAATGGTCTAAATTTGGAATAGCACAGAAATTTGTGAAGGTCTGTAAATGAAATTTTATTTAATTAATAAAGGAGGTAAGTACCGCTTTTACTCCTACTAAAGCAATAGTCTGATTCCTTAATTAAGATTTTGACAAGCTGTCATTTCATTACGGATGGAAATAATAAGACGAAATTCTAGGGCCATAAAGAACTCGATGAGACCTTCAAAAGGAGGTATGACGCGACCCCTATCCCCTATTCAAATTTAGAGGGTTGTTTTCCCCCTGGCGAGGGGGTTGAAGCTGCGGGGATGAAAAAAACTGAAACATGTTTCCCCCTCAAATCAAAAATTGACGTGTCCGAGCGTTTTTCCGGATTCTCATTCGAAATCCAATAAATTGGGGTGGACTGTTTTCCCTGGGACACCCTGTATATAATTTTTATGTATAATTATAATAGAATAGTCTGATACTTTGCGTTACCTTCATGAATCAAAGAAAGTTTTTCATTTATTTAAAATATTTTTCTTAGTTTTAAATAAGCCAATGTTTAAACAAAAATTGAAACTAATTAAATCTAATACTCAATGAAGTTTTTTATACTAAAATAATAATGAAAAATAGGAGAGGGAAAATTAAAACATACAGAACAGAAAGCTGTAACTGATTAACCTATCGAACGATTCCTTTCGTCGCGGTTCTTGAATCTGTAGATGGAAAAGAATACATATAGTCCTTGATACACCATAAAAAAAAAAATGATTACCAGCGAGCTGTAAGCTCGTGTATAGCTTAAGCGTAACGAGTCGGGCAACTTTTTTACCTGGAAAAAGTTTGCCCGCGGGAGGTTTTCCTTCGGCACCGCGGGAAAGATGTCGATTTCATGATTTTAAGTTATGTGATAACCAGCAAGCTGATGCTTTTAGGAATGCTTAACTAGGTGTAGTAATGTGTCACTATAACATTGTCCGACAAAAATATTGGGTTTTTCCACTTGTCCCCCACCCTAAACATGTTCTTTTTATGATTTTTGGTTATGTGATAACCATCAAGCTGAAAGTTTCAGGAATGCTTAATTAGGCGTAATTATGCGTCAGTATAACATTGTCCGACAAAAATGATGGGTATTTCCACTTGTCCCCCACCCTGAACATGTTCTTTTTATGATATTTGGCTATGTGATAACCAGCAAGCTGAAAGTTTCAGGAATGCTTAAGTAGGCGTAATTATGCGTCAGTAAAATATTGTCCGACAAAAATGTTGGGTATTTCCATATTGTCCCCCGCTCTAAACATGTCGATTTCATGATTTTGGGTTATATGATAACCAGCAAGCTGAAAGTTTCAAGAATGCCTAATTAGGCGTAATTATGCGTCAGTATAACATTGTCCGACAAAAATATTGGGTATTTCCACTTGTCCCCCACCCTGAACATGTTCTTCTTATGATATTTGATTATGTGATAACCAGCAAGCTGGAAGTTTCAGGAATGCTAAATTAGGCGTAATTATCGTCAGTAAAATATTGTCCGACAAAAATGTTGGGTATTTCCATATAGTCCCCCGCTCTAAACATATCGGTTTTATGATTTTAGGTTATATATGTACATGATGACATGTAAAAACTAGCAAGAAGAAAACGGCCATAATGTTATAAAACATGGTACGGATATATTATTAAAACATTACATAGACATTTAACAATTGATGTTTCGAGACATTCTATTATTCACATTCGCTTTGTACGCGCATTATGTAGGTACTATAAACCAAAATTATTTTCTAAACTTTTTCTGTCTCCGCACATAAATGGTATTTTAGCGCTATGAATCCTCATAGCACGGGTCATACATTCCATAAAATGTCCCTTTTCAGCTCAATGACAACTTTACAAATTCAGTTCCATCAAAATATTTGATGACCATAAGTGAGATTCCGAATGTAAGAGTGCAAAATGCTGTTGACTAATAATTGAAAAAAGGCTCAAATAAAATAGAAATATTATTATAGCGCTTATAAATTATTTCCTGAAAAAAAAAGTCCAAATAATTATAGTTACTTTACAAAATAGTATATTGTTGTATTAGGAGTAGAAGCTTCACTTTTTTGTGCTAAAGCGGTAGGTTTGCGAGCCGAACGTAGTGAGGCTTGCAATACTGCTGAAGCACAAAAAAGTGCTTCTACTCCGTATGCAACACGCTATTTTTTCTCCAAACGAATGGGGTAAGCTTGGGGGTAACTGAATGGCTGAGCGGCAGTAAAAGTACGAGCGGCACTAAAAGTACTTTTGCTGCCGCTGGGGTTGCCAAGCAGCATATAAATTAAATTTCTACCACCTCGACAGGTGTTAACCCGTTGGATTTGCCTAGCAGCATAGAAATCAAATTTCTGACATCTTGACAAGGGTTAACAAAGTGACGTTTTTCTGACGTTTGGAGAAAAATATGTTTTTATTAATCAACTAATACAGGGTGTCCGTTTTAAGTGATACCACTATTGCTATCTCCGAAACGGTAAAAGATACGAGGTCGGTTAAATTAGAAAAAAGTTGCCTTTTTTGATGCCCATTCAAGATTCGTTTACAATGTTGCCAAATTCCTTTTAGTTTAGGAAATACAGGGTGATTTCTAAGAAACGCCTAAAGCTATTTCATCAATTATTTCGGAAACTATTGATTTTCGGGACACAATTTAAATTTGAAAGTTTTATAATTTTTATCGCTTTACGACATGGCATCTTCAAATTTCAAATTCGACGTTTCGCCATCGAGCTACCATCATCAACTTCATTTTTTCAAATACGGACCTGGATTTTTTTATGTCATTTTTAGAAAGCGCACTTTATTCTTCTTTCAACGATATACCTCTTAAGTATGATTGGCCGACGTTTCTGCTCGAAAAAGTGATCATCAGTGATTTTTACCAAAATTTTACCTTGATTAGGCACTGGAATTCGTCATTTATAACAAAGGCGGTCTAACAAGTACTATTTACTATTTCCCTTCATTATTTAGAACAAAATAATTTTGAATGAACACTTAAAATTATCTAATTGTGAACAATGATTAAAATAATTACTTAAAAACTAATTACGTACATACATATTATTGTAATTTCACAAATTCAGGTTGGCATCAGTGATATGAAATGGAATATAAATAAATTTCATCAAAGAATGCCATGAAATAAATTAGATTGACAGCTGTGCAACATGTCAAACATTTCTTTATTATTTATTCATTTTATAATAATTGTTAAATGAATAAGAGTACAGTAATTTTCATTATGGAGTTTACGAAAATACCAGAGACATTAGAAGAATTCAAGGAGAGGATAAGGGCTGCATGTGCTAGAATAAATAATAGTTATGTAAACTTTTTTTCACCAGGGTTCGTACTTTTGACATAATTTGCCCTTTTTTTAACAAATAGAAATTGACTGAGAGAAATCCATGACGTCAAAAACGTTCGTCGGTTCTTAACCAGAAGTCATTCATAATTTGTCAAAAAAATTGAATGTGTCATAATATGAATAATTAATCTACGACAACCCTTTTTTTTTACAAGTTTCAAGGTCAAGTATGAATCATGGTTAAATGATCTGTATTTGTATACCAAGGCCGCGAAATGCCTTGGTTGCTTGCGGCCGAGGCAAGATAGTCTCGAGTATGCTGCAAAGTTTCGCGGTCATGGTATACACACCACGTAAGGTGTGGCGGCCGCTTCGCGGACGGTTGCATGAAAAACAATACATATTAAGAATTATTCAAAAAAAAAAAAATTGTGAAAAATTGCAGATGATGCTTAAGGAATAATGGACTTCAATTTGAGTACATATTTACAATAATAATCAATTTCTAAGTCATTATTTTCGATATAAATTCTAAGTGTTCTAAATAAAAGGAAAAGAGTACTTGTTAGACTGCCTCTGTTACAAATAACGAATTGCAGGGCCGAATTAAGGTAAAATTTTGGTAAAAATCACTGATGATCACCTTTAAAAGCAGAAACGTCGGCCAATCATACTTAAGAGGTATATCGTTAAAAAGGGAATAAAGGGAGCTTCCCAAAAATGACATAAAAAATCCAGGTCCGTATTTAAAAAAATAAATTTGATGATGGTAGCTCAATCACGAAACGTCGAATTTGAAATTTGAAGATGCCATGTTGTAAAGCGATAAAAATTATAAAACTTTCAAATTTAAACTGTGTCCCGAAAATCAATAGTTTTCAAAATAATTGATGAAATAGTTTTAGGCGTTTCTTAAAAATCACCTTGTATTTCCTAAACTAAAAGGAATTCGGCAACACTGTAAACGAGTCTTGAATGGACATCAAAAAAGGCAACTTTTTTCTAATTTAACCGACCTCGTATCTCTTACCGTTTCTGAGATAGCAATAGTGGTATCACTTAAAACGGACACCCTGTATAAAAATTTAATATGGTTTATCCCATTTTGACGTTTAAAAATGACATTATTGAACGCATAACAATAAAGGTAAGTAGACGTTTATCACCTCAGTGATTTAAAAACATTTTAACTCACTCTCGGTATTTTAAGTCACTCTGCCCGACTAAAACTCTGACCCCTCAGTGATTTAAAATATTTTTAACTCACTCTCAGAATTTTTCCTTGTATCTTATTTTTTAAATTTCGACAAAACGGAATAAAATTTTGTATACATCACGTGAGTTAAAATGTTTATTCATTCGAAGAAAATTAACCCACTCGCTAGGGCTCGTGGGTTAAACTTTCTTCTCATGAATAAAAATTCATTAAACTCACTTGGTGTATAAATAACTATAAATTCATCATTTTCAGTTGAAATCTTTGTAATAAAGTAGGTTATAATGTTATTTATTTATCATCGTCTGAATCCTCTTCGTCACTGTCAGTCATTCTTTCGCCCTCTTCGCTATCACAAAAAAATGAAAGTGAAAAAATTTTGAAAAGAAATATCATAGGATATGATGCAGCAACTTTACCACCGACAAAACAAACGCTTCTTCAACAAATCAAGCGCACCATATATATCAGCAGCATATGGTGCAACGCTTATTTGAGATCGCCAACGAACCTGATGCCAGAAAATTGTGGTTTGTCAATTATACAAAATGAGTATGTCCATTACTGGTACGATGGTCCCGAATGCCCAACTTTTGAAGATATATCTGTCGGTGCGTATCAATAATTTTCCTCAACATCAGAACCTATAGATTTATATTTTTATTTTGTTACAGACTCAAATGACAATGAGAGTGATAGCGAAGAGGGCGAAAGAATGACTGACAGTGACGAAGAGGATTCAGACGATGATAAATAATAGTTATTTACATTACAAGTGCGTTTATGAGCATGATTACAATAACGAGTGTGAAGGATTAGAGCGACGAGGTCGTAGATCGAGTCGTTCTAATCACACGAGTTTTGTAGTCATGTTTAAACGCACGTGTGATGTACAACGTTTTATCTACAAAGCGAAAAATAAGAATATTTTTTCAATTATTTTGGTTCATTAATAGTTGTCTACCTTCATTTTACCTTCACAGGTTTACCTTTGACATTTGTCAAATCATCAAAAATAGTTGTGTTATAGACTCATAACGTCTTCCATAACACCACTAGTTGTGTTATGAATTCATAACCTACTCTATAACACCACTAGTTGTGTTATGAGTTTCATGACGTACCTCAAATACTAAAAAAACGGTTATGTTAAAACGTCATAACCAAACGCTTATAGATAAATAAAATTATTACCTACTTTATTACATTACAAGATTTCAACTTAAGATGATGAATTAAACCATATTAAATTTTTATATTAGTTGATTGATGAAATAGTTATTTTCCTAACAAGTGCGCAAAGTGATACTTTCCCGCACGAAAAAGCAGTTAGACGAACGACGCGAAGCGGAGTTCGGATAAGCTTTGAGTGCGGGAAAGACACTTTGCGCAAGTGTTAGGAACAATATTTTTTCTACGAGTATCTGAAAAAAGTAGACTGAATTATTAAAATATTAGAAAAATCAATCAAATCAAAATCTTCAAAAATCATTTAAAATCTATTGGAATTCCTCAAAATGTTTTTTAAATTAAATACCCAAAAATCTTTTCACATCTTCTGGAATTTCTAGAATCAGCAAGAATATTTTCATGAGAGTCTCTCAAATATCAAAAATTTTACAAATTCCTAGCAGTACAGACTGTTCCAATTTGGACACCTTTGATAGGAAACATCATATTAACTAAGCGTTAATTTCAATTAAAAGCTTTCATTTTGAATATTAGTTTATTCAGAAACCATCAAAACATTGAAAAATCGAGTATAACTATGGTACCTAATTATGCGTAACAAAAATGAGTGCGCAAAGAGTTTCCGTGCGCAAAGTTCAACTTTGCGCACGCAAATGAGTGTGCAAAGTGATTACTTTGCGCACGCAAGTAGAAAATAGTTATTTTCCTAACAAGTGCGCAAAGTGTTACTTTTCCGCACGCAAACACAGTTATACGAACGACGCGCAGCGGAGTTCGGATGAGTGTTTGCGTGCGGAAAAGAAACTTTGCGCACGTGTTAGGAACAAAATTTTTCCTACGAGCCTCATATCAGGTAGGTAACAACAAAAATTTAAAAAAAAAACGATAATTTGTTCAATTATTTTCAATTAACCTGAAGCGAAACTATTCATTTATCAAAAAATTACATAACAAAAAAACAGGAAATTGAAATCCTCGTCAGAGCTGTTCATCTTAAAGCGTTTAAATTTGATGCGAAAGAAGTTTGTAGATTCTTACATGTAAATTGAGAACACAAATCTGACAATGTGTCAAAGCTTATTATATTCAGTGTTTGTATAGATGTTGGCTGATACCTATAGAAACAGAGGAAAAATTTGTCATCATGTGTCAAAGTCGACAGGTGCTTGACAATTATTTTTACTTTTCGGCACTCAGTGCGGATAAGGCCCGTATCCGCACTGAGTGCGGAAAAGTGTAACTTTGAGAACGATAATGCGTGCGGAAAAGTACTACTTTGCGCACGCAAGTAGAAAAACATATTTTCGTAAAGTAACTATAATTATTTGGACTTCTTTTTTTTCAGGAAATAATTTATAGGCGCTATAATAACATTTCTATTATATTTGAGCCTTTTTTCAATTATTAGTCAACAGCATTTTGGACTCTTACATTTAGACTGTGAGATAGGGGCTGTTTAGTGGAGTAATTTTTTTTTGTCTGGCATTTTGAGGGCTGAATGTGGCTTCTAAGCTGATAGAATATGGTGATTTTAAGGCCGGCCTCCCGTTCGAAAATTTGCAGGAGAAAAAATCTGATTTACATGAAGATTTTTTTTTTTAATGATCTCAAATTTTCTAGCTTTTAAATAAAAGATTGACATTGATAAATAATTCACCCATGAAAAATATCAGATGCTTTTCAATAGCTGAAAAAATGGGGATGGGTGTCAACTTCCAAGAGAAAAGAAAAGAACCTTCCTCGTTTACTTTTTGTCTGGCAATGAGAGAATGAAAGGTTTTGTTGTGAAAATAACGCTGAAAAATCGCCAGACGGTTATCACAGTTCGAAATCGAGTTTTCCGGCGAAACATTCTGTGGACATTTCGAACAGGAGGCAGGCATTAAAACCACTTATATTATCATCAGCTAACTAGTCACATTCATCCCTCAAAATGCCAGACAAAAAAAATGACTCCACTAAACAGGCCCTATCTCAGGGTCTAATTCGGAATCTCACTTATGGTAATCAAATGTTTTTATGGAACTGAATTTGTAAAGTTGTCATTGAGCTGAAAAGGAACATTTTGTGGAATGTATGACCCGTGCTATGAGGATTCATAGCGCTAAAATACCATTTTTCTACAACTGTCAAAAAATGATGATGTTCGTACACTCATGACAGTTTGCGAAGTGACACTTTTTTTTCCCAGGTAGGTATTGATTTTTTAACGTTCCCATGACGCCGTGCGCAAACTAGTTCGCACTCTGGGTGTCATGGTGACACAAACCTGTCAGGAAATCAAAAAACATTAAAATTCACCTACCTTTGATTGAAAATGCAATTTTGGCTTCGAATGATTGATATTTAAATGGAGTTGTAGAAAAAATATTGTTTGCAACTCGGGCGCGAAATACTTTGGTGATCTCGACTATTTTTTTTAACTCGGCTGCGCCTTGTTAAAAAAATCAGATCTCGATCACCAAAGTAGCATTTCGCGCCCTTGATACAAAAATAACTATTTTCTACAACTGTCAAAAAATGATGAAGTTCGCACACTCATGACAGTTTGCGAAGTGACACTTTTTTTCCCAGGTAGGTATTGATTTCTTAACGTTCCCATGACGCCGTGCGCGAAATAGCTAGTCCGCACACTGGGTATCATGGTGACACATACCTGTCAGGAAACCAAAAATAATTAAAATTCACCTACTTTTATTTGAAAATGCAATTTTAGCTTCGAATGATCGATATTTAAATGGAGTTGTAGAAAAAATATTGTTTGCAACTCGGGCGCGAAATACTTTGGTGATCTCGACTATTTTTTTAACTCGGCTAGGCCTCGTTAAAAAAATCAGATCTCGATCACCAAAGTAGCATTTCGCGCCCTTGATACAAAAATAACTATTATGTGAGGAGACAGAAAAAGTTTAGAAAATTATTTTGGTTTATAGTACCTACATAATGCGCGTACAAAGCGAATGTGAATAATAGAATGTCTCGAAACATCAATTGTTAAATGTCTATGTAATGTTTTAATAATATATCCGTACCATGTTTTTATAACATTATGGCCTTTTTCTTCTTGCTAGTTTTTACATGTCATATGTAACCTAAAATCATAAAACCGATATGTTTAGAGCGGGGGACAATATGGAAATACCCAACATTTTTGTCGGACAATATTTTACTGACGCATAATGACGCCTAATTAAGCATTCCTAGAACTTCCAGCTTGCTGGTTATCACATACCCAAATATCATTTAAAAAAAATGTTCAGGGTGGGGGACAAGTGGAAATACCCATAATTTTTGTCGGACAATGTTATACTGACGCATAATTGACCTTTTCAATTTAGAAGCCTCTCTCTCTGGCGTCAGACTGTCAGATGCCAAAAGAGTATGAAAACAATGATTGACAGTGGTTTGTTGACAAGAGTTTTATATGTGTGAGACTGGAAACTATTATTTCCTCGGTTTTTTCAAGGTTTTTTCCTAACAATGGTGATTGTGTGTAGTGTACCTTTTCGTGAAAATAATTCCTATTCACCGGCGGACGTGTCTTTCCATAAGTTTTTATCAAATCCTAGATTTGTCAAAATTTGGATACACAAAATCAGAACTGATACTCGCAAAAGTAAGGGAAATCCACGGCCCATCAAGTATACAAAGATATCCACGTTCAAGTTTAGTTTGCGGAAGCTGTTTGCTTCCCACATTTTCATTCCAATTTCAAATTTCACCATTCTATGTTGGTCATTGTCATTTTCCATTCACTGAACAAAGATACCTAACTCATCGGTGGAGTCACCGATTAGAATAAAAACCAGGGAATTGCTAAACACCCTATACACTTGACATTGACGAGCAAGCAAATGTTGGCGGGAATCTGAATGTTTTCATACTTTATCGTCCATCTCTTTTAATTGAAAACGTCAATTACGCCTAATTAAGCATTCCTGAAATTTTCAGCTTGCTGGTTATCACATAACCAAAAATCATAAAAAGAACATGTTTAAGGTTTAAAGTCAACCCCTATTTTCTTAACCTTGTGTTCAAAAATTCCAAAAAAAAATATATGTTTTATGGTTATCGAAATACTTTAATCCATATTTTTTTAAAGCAAATTTGACTCGCCATTTTTGAATTATATCGCAAAAACTGAAAAAAAAGTAGTTTTTCACCATTTATTTCAAAACGAATAGTTGAAGTTTCCCATTATTTTTCTCACGAACCACTATTGCAATTCTACGCGACATATATTTTTTTCAAATTTTTTGAACTTGTAGTTTTCTCGCTACTGCAAAAATAGTTGGAAATACGCCCGTAGCTACACTGTTTAGAAAAAAATCCGACGGATGAACGTTCAAAATAATTTGCGTTGGTCGAAACTACAACCCTGTTTATGTAAAACAGAATAATACTTTGAATTCCGCCAAAAAAAGAAAAAACGTTACATCACACAATTTAACCAAATCAGATTTCTATTTTTTTTTTGACAGTCAAGTTAGGGCACACTATAGGGGCGACAGCATTGACATCTCGCGTTGCTGTAATAAACTATAGCCCTGACTTTAAACCTTAAGGTTGGGGACAAATGGAAATACCCAATATTTTTGTCGGACAATGTTATACTGACGCATAATTACGCCTTATTAGACATTCTTGAAACTTTCAGCTTGCTGGTTATCATATAACCCAAAACCATGAAATCGACATGTTTAGAGCGGGGGACAAAATGGAAATACCCAAAATTTTTGTCGGACAATATTTTACTCACGCATAATTACGCCTAATTAAGCATTCCTGAAACTTCCAGCTTGCTGGTTATCACATAACCAAATATCATAAAAAGAACATGTTCAGGGTGGGGGACAAGTGGAAATACCCATCATTTTTGTCGGTCAATGTTATACTGACGCATAATTACGCCTAATTAAGCATTCCTGAAACTTTCAGCTTGCTGGTTATCACATAACCAAAAATCATAAAAAGAACATGTTTAGGATGGGGGACAAGTGGAAATACCCAATATTTTTGTCGGACAATGTTATAGTGACACATTACTACACCTAGTTAAGCATTCCTAAAAGCATCAGCTTGCTGGTTATCACATAACTTAAAATCATGAAATCGACATCTTTCTCGCGGTGCCGAAGGAAAACCTCCCGCGGGCAATTTTTTCCACGTAGAAAAGTTGTCCAACTCGTCACGCTTAAGCTATACACGAGCTTACAGCTTGCTGGTAATCATTTTTTTTTCTTATGGTGTATCAAGGAGTAATACTGAGAACAGGAGAATAACACACTGGTTTGATCCGGTATAAGTTTAATTTCCAAATAGACACAATTCTTGCGCGGAGCACTCTCCCGAGAAAATTAACAACACTCGCACTCGAGTTTTCTATACTTTTCTACTAGCGTGCTGATGGACTAGAATCTCTAATTGGGATTCCTTTTTTTCTAAATTAGTAACACGCTCCACGCCGTACGACTTGTTTTTAGGTTGAGATCCTCACACTGTCTCTTCGCTTCGTTTTCATTACCGTCCTTCCCATTTCCGAGTTTACCCAAGCTTGTCACTTCCGCTTCCTAGTTCAATTTTAAATCATTAGGCGCGAAATGCACTAAAATGCCCGAACCGCTACACCTATTATTTAATACATAGGAACTAAGTTAAGTAATATATTATACTGAGGTTACAACTAGATGAGGAACTGAATGATATATTATTCGGGTAGTTTTCCAGACCTAAAAAATTAAAAATAAACTCTTTTATTTGAAAATTCAAACAAATTATAAATAGTTAAAAGGTAAATAAACCCGACTGACTACTTTTAAATGTTATGTCGTACAGTTGGCAACACGAACAATATTAAAACTTGCACATGCAAATGCTAGAAAAATAGATCCGGAGCTATTTGATGCAAGCGCAAGCGCAAGCGCAAAAAATCCCCTGAGAAAGATGGATGGCGCCTGCCCGTCATAGAAATCCCAGCAAGTTCTCTCGCCGGGAGTGAATATAGCAGACTGTGAAGTGGGCAGTGGCCCGAACCATTCTTATCTGATGCAACATATAAAGTATGTTGCAGCAAATTTTTTTAACAGCTTTTTAGATACTCTTAGGTCTCTAGGAACTGATTTCTCAAAGTCGATATATTAGTTTCTATTCGAACCACAGATGGCCGATGTCATTTTTACTTTTGACGATAAGTAAGCTTACTTTAAACGGTTGGGTGGATACGACCATCATAGTCTCATCTCATTATTTCTCATAAGGTTGGGTATAACAGTACTCGATCAACGGTGGAGGTATCAACGCGAACGTAGAAGAGTATAGATGGTTAAGCTCGACAGGTTGAAGGCTTATCACGGGGATAGAAAGTTTCTCGAAATTATTACATTGTGCGAAATGTCCACCTGACTATGCATGGTCAGAGCGCGATTATTCAGAAATTCATTTCTATTGCGAGAGATTTTGGCATTGTCAACTTTGAAACATAAACAATGCCACTAATGCCGCTTATTGGTCGCTATTTTAAAACTGATGTTAACCTGCAGAAATACCTCATTTTGCGACCAATCAGGGTCAAGCGTTATTGTTTATGTTACAAAGTTTTCAATGTCAAAATCTATCTTGGGAAAAAATAAAGTGTAGAGAGATTTCTCGGTCGAATGATTTTGTATACCTACACGTAAAGCGCATAGGTATCTAGTTTGTGATTCTAGATTAGTCTAAATAAGAGAATTGTTGTAAAAGTTGAGTAAAAGCAATAAATGAATTTTGAAAAAAAAAAATTGTTTAATGTTTAAAGTTGTCGTTGTTGTTAGTGAAGAGAATTTAGGAAGGCCCGCAGACATTATGTATTTGCAATACTCTTTAAAGTTTTTTTCAGGTCTAATATTAATGGCAGAAATCATTATTGATAAATACTATAAAAAGTCTTACAAAAGACGAAAAAAGCCCTGTGCAACAATCAAACAGGTTTGGAGACGTATGGGATATTTTTTAAGAAGATCTAAAAACAGAATGGTTGGATTTTATAGAAGATTTATGCACGATGCTTTTACACGGACTTTGGAATATATTGAATAATAAATTCTCAAACTTTAATTATTGTCCTGGAAACACAAAAGAAATATAAACAGGCAAAGGTAGAAATTAAAAGTTTTTAAATTGTATAGCAATTACGAGCACCTCAAAAAATAGGTAGTTACTGTGAAGTAAAAGTTGTTTCAGACTAACCAGTTGTTAATTTATTTTGGTTAGAACAGAATCAAAATGACCGAAATTGAAAATAAAATGGTAAATATTCCATAGTTTGGTTATTATTTCATGGATAACCACAAAAATGTTTTATTTTAGATAAATATGGATCTATACGAAGTTTTTAAAGTCCCAAAATTTATTCTCAATATTTACGGTTTATGGCCTAAAAATAAAACAAATTGGGCAAAAATCCGAAGCATCATTTCAATTTTAAATTCTTCAATATTTTGTATCATTATGGCTGCTGAATGTATTTTTGCTCATCATGATTTTAAAAGTTTGATGGAAGTTTTAACGATTTTCACGGCTCCATTTTCATACATTCTCAAACAATTGGTATTTTCTGGCCTCGAAAAGGATTTTTTAAATCTTTACAATTTTTTGAATGAACCAAAATTTAAAAATATACCAAAAAAATCCATAAACGAAGTTACCAGACCTATTAGAATAGCTAAGACCATTGGCATTGGTTACCAAATAAACTGCGCTTTAACTGTATCCCTATATAGCGTTATGCCAATAATTACGAGTAAACCATTACCAGTAAGATTCACAATAATCGATTTGGGAAATCTGCAAGCAGTTATGTATTTATTCCAAACATTCGGCCTGTATAACTCGGCTTCCAATAACTCTTCAATTGATTTTATAGCTTTAGGCTTAATGTGTATTGTAAAAGGACAAGTTAGTGTGCTAAATAAAAAAATTCGAACAATGGGAATGCTCATTGGGAACAACAGTGACGATTTACATCTGATTTCTGATATGAAAGATATTGTGGTTCACCATAATAAAATTATAATGTAAGTATTGCACATACCTAATTAAATTGGATTCTTATTTTTGAACAATCCATTCTCGATTTCACTATCACTTCCACGAAAACTCAATATAGTGTTGCTTATTTCGTGCTAAATTTAAATGAAATGACGATTTTTTTATTTTATGTTTTTGGATGCTTCATTAAATTTGAGCCTTAATCTATATATATAAAAATTAATGCCATTTTTCGTTGTAATTTTATAACTCAAGAACAGGCTCACCTAGCCAAACCAAATGTTTAGGCTTTGTTCGGACTATTTATTAGATGAAGTTTGCACAAAATAGGTCGAGCGGTTCTTCATTTATCACATTTTTTGTAATAAATGAATTATTCAATAAATGGAGGATCATTTTGTTAATGAGGATTTTGCTGTCAAATTGAAACTTTTTTCAGCGTTGACAGTACCAGCATGTTGTTATATCATTAATGTGATCATTTCATTACTTATTTTATTTATTTATGAAAAAAATTTACTAAGCCCGAATACTGCACCATCTCTTATAACCGATACCAAGTTTATTTTGTATTTTGTATACCGCGCCATCTCTGATACCTGGAACGAAGCTCGGCATTGCAGATACAGTAGAACAATGCTGCTCAGGAACTGGAGCTATTTCGAACAGAACTATTCTACTATTCCGATCAGATAGAGTGGTGCAGAAAGAGTAGATAAGATAGAGTAGTGCAGATAGAGTAGAACAGATGGAGTAGTGCAGTGCATGCAGTGCAGATAGAGTGAAATAGGGCTGCGCTAGAGATTTTTTTTGTTTTCTTTACATTCTTTGAACATTCCTATGCCTGAGTGTATTTATTTGGTGGTACACTTTACAAGAATAATGCCCACAAGCTGCCTAAAAAAGGATGATGTAAAATTTTAATTTTAGGTGACTTCTGATCCAGAGAGTAAACATTAATTTTCTTCAACCAAAGCCAAATTCACCATAAAAAAAAACTGAATTTAATTCAGCTAATAGATACGTTAACACAACATGTAATAGGTATATTTAATAATTCAGAGGCGGTACGAAGTTCGCCGGGTCAGCTAGTTTACTTATAAGTTGCAAGTAACTAAGCGGTTTCAGATATATCTGTAATCAAAGTTGTTTTCTTAGTAACTAATTACAAAAAAAAATTGTTTCAGTGAGTTTATGAGTTTTCCCACTTGTCTTAGTCAATACGATTATTTTCAATTATTATAATATAGGAAATGATTCCAGATTTCACCATATTAGTTAAGTTAGAATCTCAAGTTGGCGCGGGTTCCTAGTCAAAAAATTATTGCATTGATGTCTTATGGGGACTCAATTTTAAACGCGTCTGAAGACGTGATAGAAAGTTTTTTAACACGTTGAGTGCCACGTGTATTCAACATGGATACAAACAACACAATGTTTCAGGGCCCACATGTATCCACTGGATACAAACTGGTTTTTTTTTATTTCTGGCCGTGTCATCCCCGTTAGATGCAAGCTTTGCATGTATTGTTATGGGAGATACGCGTCGTTCGGTGAACGGCAGCCGCGTGCGGAACAATTCATTTTCCGCACTTGTTAGGTAAATAGCTATTTCACAAACGAATTTTAATTGCACATTCCTGTAAATGCATTTCAAACTAACCCTAATTGATACTCACTTTAAAGAAAAGAAAGCTGTGGTTTTCAAAAACGTCAAACTTTGAACTTAAAGCATACTTAAAGTTGAAAGTTTGACGTTTGTCAAAGCTTTCTTTTCTTCAACATATACGTTTGAACAAGGTGTCCCAGAATATGTGGTAAATCTGCCGGATTCAGATAGAACACAAAAATATAACATGACAACTTCCTATTAAAAAAAATTCCTACGGCCCCCCCCTACGAAGTTACGTGCCCCTAAAGGACGCCTCTGAAAATAGGTTTTTTGTTGATAACTTTCAAAGTGTATTTTTTTTCTTAATATGATGGATATTAGATAGGACCCCTTAGAAAGGACCCTCTCGAACACACTTGACCAATCTAGTTTGCCAGGGACGGACTAGCTTTAACGCTGTTAGGGCCTCTAACTGAGGTGTCAACATTTAATTTAGGGATAGATCACTGGATCATAAAGGGGATGGGAATGTCACTGCTAAATAATGCACTCACACTTCCAGTTTTATATCTCTCTATTGTTGCCAAAATAATCGTTTAATAAAGTAATAAATACTGTAACCACATTCAAGTACTTTTAATTATTCACAGGTTAGTTAACAAGTCGCATTTGAGTTATTCGAGAACATTCACTAATCGGTATAAATTCACTAGTTGTAAGTGCTCAATAGTCAATTTAACAATAATTGTCAGTATTAGCGGAACGCTAATATTTTAGTTGAGAGCACAAGATAAAGTTTATTCTTAATAGAAATCTTCGGGAGTTGAGAGTTTTTATATTTTTAGAGAGCCCTTAAAAAAGGGGAGTGTGATTAACTCAATGTTTTACGCGATATTATATCACTTGAGTTTTCAAGCCAGCAGCCAGAGAGATAAAAAATAAGTCTTTTCATTTAGAGAGCGAGAGAGAGACCGCACAAGGGTGCAACTAGAGAGAATAATTAAATAATTAGAGAAAAGTGAGCAGGTTCAAACTTGTATAGAACTAGACGTTTTTACGCACTATTTACTGCTAGTGAAACCACACTACTACAATCACACTGCTAAAATCACACTGCGAAGTGAAAAAGATAAGGAATGCATTTTTTCCCTTAGCGACAACAACCAGACTGGATCGATGCAGTACAGCCTGGTACGGCGCCAGCGGCAAAGTTTTCACGGCGGGGGGCTTTTTTTGCAACGTTGCCACTGTGATCATAAAAAATAAATACGATTGTTTGGCTGTTTCCACAACATTCTGCCCCGGGTTGAAGTTTCCAACTTCAAGAAATTTAAAGAGATTACAAGAGGAGAGTTATGAGAGTTATTAAAAAAATATATTACGAAACTTAAGAATTAAGAAATTGAGATAATGAGGAAGATTATAATATATCTAATACTCGGGGTTATTATGTGGGGGCAATAAGTTAACACTTTCTGGTAAGGAACAAACCTTTGCTATTGAACGTGTGAAACTTCCATAAGATGTTTTAAGCTTAACAATTCTAACTTTTCCATCTGTGCCTTTGACAGTTTCAGTGAATCTTGACACTTGAGCGGAGGCATATTATCTTCCTTAAGAAGAACGAGGTCGTTTTCACATATATTTCTTGAGGGCTGGAGCCATTTGGGGCGATTTTGAAGTCTATTTAAATATTCAATGCTCCAGCGCTTCCAAAACCTTTGTTGAATCTGAGAGCACCTTTTCCAGGAGTTAAGTCTATCTTCGGGAGTATGAGTGATGTCTCTGTCAGGATATGCAGTCAGGGCCGAACCTATAAGGAAATGTCCAGGGGTTGGCGATTCGAAATCCGAAGGGTCGCTAGATAAAGCGCATAAAGGCCGATAATTTAATATTGCCTCAATTTGGCATAGAATTGTGTCAAATTCTTCGAAAGTGCAGTGATTATTTCCTACAAGGCGATTTATGTGGTACTTTGCACTCTTAATGGCAGATTCCCACAATCCTCCCCAATGTGGTGACCGAGGTGGGATGAACTTCCACTGTATTTCATTCTGAGTTAAATAGGTTTCTATAGTGTCATAGTTCGATTGATTTTTGAAAAAATTATACAAGTCCCTCAAGTTATTATTTGCTCCTGTGAAATTTGTAGCATTGTCACTAAATATGGTGTTTGGATTCCCTCTTCGAGATATGAACCTCTTCAAAGTCATCAGAAACGATTCAGCTGACAAGCTAGAGACAAGTTCAATGTGTACCGCTTTAGTGGCCATGCACACAAAAAGGGAAATATAGCATTTAATGACAGCAGCTTTACGTAATCGAGAAGATTTAATGAGGAAGGCACCCCCGAAATCGTCTCCAACTTTATTCTTTCCTTTGGAAGGGTGGCCATGATCTGCTGATTGGTTTGCGCAGAAAAGCGAAAACATGTTGTGCAATTCCGTATTATTTTCTTAATTTGACGTAAAGTATTTAAAGGCCAAAACCTAAGGCGAAAGTTAGAAAGTACATTTTGAGCGCCAGCATGACCCAGACGTTTGTGTTCATGCACAAGCATGAGATCTACCACAAAATTCTTAGATGGGAGAAGAAGAGGATGCTTTTGGTCATAGGAAATCTCAGCATTCAGCAGCCTACCACCAACTCTCAATAGACCCGAAGAGTCCAGAAAAGGTTTCAAGCTGAGTAAGTTTTTATCAGAGATCAATTTATTATTTGAGAGTTCAAAAATGGTTTTTGAAAAATATCGGTCTTGCAAAACTTTAATTATAAAGTTTCTTGATAAATCAAGCTCTAAGACAGATAATGGACCAATTCTTTTGTCGATTTTTTCCTTGATGTTACGTACAAAACGCAGAATATAAGCCAATATTCGCTGTAATCGAGGAAATGATGAGTATTTTTCGAACATTTCATCATACCAATATGTGTTTTTATTTTGTGAGGGATTTTGCATTATTAATGTCACTTTTCGTTGTTCGGGTAAATTTATTTCTTTTTGAGGTGTGTCGTAATCAGATAAATTTAAATCAAATTTGTTTAAAAATTTAGGGCCATGAAACCAAAATCCAGAGTCCAAAACTTTTTGGGAGAATAACCCTCGAGACAACATGTCTGCGGGATTTTCTGAAGATTTTATATATCGCCAATGACAGTTTGACGTTAATTCTTGAACTCGCGAGACTCTATGAGAAACAAAAACAGTCCATCTGCTGGCATGACTTTTGCACCAAGAAAGCGCAATTTGAGAATCGGACCATAAATGTACTTTAAAGAGGCTTATTTTCTTTTTGAAAACAAAATCAATCTTTTGGAGGAGTTCGGCTAAAAGAACCATGGCACAGAGTTCGAGCCTTGGTAGAGAAATGCTTTTAATCGGAGCGACTCTGGACTTTGATGAAATTAAGTCACAAGAAATAGTCTGATCAGAGTAGACAGTTCGGAGATAGACAGGCACCGTATGCTGCTAAACTAGCATCAGCGAATCCATGAATATCCACAGATTCAATCTTTTTATGGGAGAACATATTTCGAGGAACTTTCAAACTTTTTAACGGAGTTACACTTTTCAAAAATGAAGTCCATTTTCCTAAAATAGTCTCATCCGTTATGATAGTGTCCCAATCAAGTTTTTTGCACCAGATTATTTGCATCAATATTTTTCCCTCAACAATAACTGGATTTACTAAACCCAAGGGATCAAAACACTGAGAAATTGAAGAAAGAATTTTTCGCTTAGTTGGGAACTTATCGTCTAAAATTTCGGGTGTTGATATACAAAAAACATCTTCCATAGGGTGCCATTTCAGACCTAAAATCTTGTTAGGAGATTTATCAATATTCATGTCATATTCGTGAACTGTTTCGTGTGAAATTTTGTTTAAGAAGTCTCTAGAATTTGAGCACCATTTGTGTAAACTAAAACCACACGGGTTCAAGAGGAAGTTCAGTTCATTATAAAGATCTTTCAATTCGTTGTAATCATCACAACCTGTCAAAATATCGTCCATATAACATTGTGTCAAAATGGAATCTTTTGCTCTTGGGTATTTATCAGAATCGTCGGCAATTTGTTTTAATACACGTGTGGCAACATAGGGAGCGAAATTAGTGCCATATGTTACTGTCGATAATTCTATACATGCTAAAGGGTTATCAGGACTCTCCCGCCATAAGATATTTTGAAAAAATCTATGATCGGGGTTTATTTTTATCTGGCGGTACATTTTTTGCACATCAGCCACCAGTGCAAACCTAAAGAGTCTAAATCGGGCTAAAATATCGTACAGATCGGGTTGTACTTGGAAACCTTTGAATGTGATGTCATTTAGGGCATAACCTGTAGAGCTCTTTGCCGAAGCATCGAAAACTACACGTAGCTTTGTAGTGACACTTGATTCTTTTATGACACATAGGTGGGGAATAAAATATTTGTTTTCATCTAGGGAATTTCTTTGAGTTAGAGGAACATATTGTGCGTGGCCAAGAGAAACATATTCTTGTATAAATTGCTTGTAATCAGCAAATAGCTTAGGATCTTTTTCAAACCGCTTTTCAAGTGCAAAGAACCTTTTTTTAGCGATCATGAAAGAATCACCCAATTTTTGATGCTCATTCTGAGATTTTAAAGGAAAATCCACTTGGTAAGAGCCATCTTCTAGTACCTTAGTAGTTGAGACGAAAATGTCTTCTACTTGTACATCTTCAGGGGAACAGACAGGATCTTCAGAGACTTTTTCTAAGTCCCAGAATTTTGTCAAAGCATTATCGAGTTGAGAGTTTGTGAACGGTTCAATTTCTTGAGAAAAATTACATGAAGAGAAGAACGAGTTATTTTGAGTATGAAAAGATAGACACCGAGATGGAACATTTCCAGCTATTATCCAGCCCAAGTGTGTATTCAACAATGTAGGGTAATTGCCCAAATTTAGGAACTCATGAGAGAGTAAATTGTAGTACAAATCTGCACCGATAAGTATGTCAATGTCAGTAGGTGTATAGAACTTAGGATCGGCAAGCTGATTTAAAATGTCTCTTGGAATTTTTAGATTATCCACTTTAATGGGCACTTGAGGTAGCCTATGAGTAATATGGTCTAACACAGCACAGAAGAGTCTGAAACGTTTTTCTGGATTGACATTTGAGTACAAAAATGCATCAATCATTTTGTTGGACAGTGTATTATTCTGAACTATTCCTGATATATTGAGAACTCTATGATAGGGTTTCAGTGAGAGCTGATCAAGTAAATTTTGAGTAATAAATGAGTTCTGAGAACCGTTGTCCATCAAAGCTCTAGCCTCTATAGGTTCACCTTGTTTAGTATACAGAGTAACTCTCGCAGTAGCTAAAAGTATTTGAGAATATTCTGAGGAGGGTGCAGAAACCGAGGCAGAGACAGAGAATGATCGGGCTTGAGATTCTTGAGAAATGAGTCGAGAACCATTAATGTTTAAATTTGGCGAATAATTTGGGGATGAGATTAAATTTGGGCTCTGAGTTTGTTCCCAATTTACACTACTGGTTAGAGATTGACTTGGGAGTTGATCGAGAGCTTGATTGTCTTGGTGATTACGGTGAAATTGGGGTCGAGATTTATAATTAGAGTTTTGTCGAGGTTGAGAGTTTGGATTTGAACCTTGAGGAGTGTTTTGTGAGTGAGGAGAGTTTTGAGCTCGATTTTGAGCCTGATGTGCAGAGTTAGAGTTTATGGGAGAAGTTGTAGGTCGCATTGTAGGTATGTGAAGAATAGTGTGATGCTTCCTATTACAATGGCCACATTTACGAGATGAGGTACAAGTATTCAATGAATGCTTGCTTCCGAAACAATTTCTACATAATCTTTTTGAATCTATAAATTTCAGTTTGTCATCATGAACAAGGGATATGAATTTCTGGCAAGAATAAATACGGTGGCCACGAGTGTTACAGTATAGACATAAAAAATCAGTCAATGAGGAACGACGTGGCTCCTGCTCTCTATTTTGTTGCTGAGCTAACAGGAACACTCTCTCTTGCTTTCTATTATGAGTATTATGTGATGTGTCATGATTGGAGGATAGATTTTCAAGAATAAGACACCGTTTGTCCAGAAATTCAAAAAATCCATTAAGATCTGGCAATTTTGTTAAGTCACGCTCTTCTTCAAATAATTTCCTATTATAAAAATTTAGCTTTTTCTGAAATATATTAATGAGAAATAGTTCAAACATTTGAGAATCCGAAATTTTTAAGTTTTTTAGAGCGTCCAAACTTTCTCTAGAATTCGTTACAAACTCCCGCAGATTTTTACTATTACATTTTGAAATTGAGGGTGTATCCATTATAGAATTTACATAAGCATTCACAATACAATTCAAGTTTCCATATCTATTTTTCAAAATATCAATTGCTGTTGTAAAATTATCATTTGTAACTTGCAATGAGTCAATAACGCTCAAAGGCTCTCCTTTCAGGAACGATTTTAAGTAAAAAAATCTTTGAACGTTTGTGAGTAGAGCATTATTAATTATAAGTGATTGAAAGAGTTCGTAAAAAGAGTGCCATTCAATTGAGTTACCAGTAAAAGGTGCAATTGTAATATCTGGCAACTTAACACCAACATTTTTTTGTGAAGGAGCAGAAGAGTGAGCTGGTTGGTTGCCTTGAGTAGTTAGATTACTTAAACAGTCATTAACTAGAGAAAAAGTGTTGTAAAATTTATTTTCTGTGCTCACCCTATCCTCTACATGTTCCTCACCAGAATTTTCAATTATGTCTTGTGCAGAGTTATATTTATCAAAAGCATTTTGCAAAGAGACTAAACGAGTTTGAAATTGACCAATATCTTGAACCGTGCTTTTATTTGTCAGAAACCAATTGAAAATTCCTGTTTGAGAGGATTTGGCAGATTTACGAATAGATTTTAGTTGATCTAAATCCATTTTAACTTTGGGCAATTAAAAAAAATACAAATCAAAAAATCAAGACCCTTACACTAAAGAAAATAGTATAGGTAGAGAAAATAAGCGAATACCTTAAACCTAGAAAGAAAAGTAAATAAGTTTTTATAACTCAACTTTACAGAGTAGAAAAATTCAAACAATGGGCAAAATAATAAAATGAAAATAAATCTAAATTTGCAAATAAATCAAGGTATTTTTTTGTTTGTTTTTAAATGCAATAAATAAGTAATTAAGCTTAAAAAACCAAGTGTGAGAGAGTGAGAGTCAATATTTACAATATTTTGTATAACATTCAAAAATAGGAACAATGAAAAAATCACTGTGTTTTAGTTATAGAGCATTTGAGTACACTGAACACCGAGCTGAACACTTTAGTCTTGAAATAAATAAAGTACAAGTTCTGTTACCTTTTGTGAAGGTCGACGAGGGAGTAGAAGATCTCGAAGAACGACGTACCAATTTATCTGCTTTCCGGCAAGTATCCCAGAAACTTACTTGTGGATCGAGTTGTTGATGGTTGTTGATCATTAGCAACAAACAAGGTATGAAGGGACGTAACACTTCCAGCAGCACACCCCCAATCCGACTCGAAGGACCAAAATGTTAGGGCCTCTAACTGAGGTGTCAACATTTAATTTAGGGATAGATCACTGGATCATAAACGGGATGGGAATGTCACTGCTAAATAATGCACTCATACTTCCAGTTTTATATCTCTCCATTGTTGCCAAAATAATCGTTTAATAAGTAATAAATACTGTAACCACATTCAAGTACTTTTAATTATTCACAGGTTAGTTAACAAGTCGCATTTGAGTTATTCGAGAACATTCACTAATCGGTATAAATTCACTAGTTGTAAGTGCTCAATAGTCAATTTAACAATAATTGTCAGTATTAGCGGAACGCTAATATTTTAGTTGAGAGCACAAGATAAAGTTTATTCTTAATAGAAATCTTCGGGAGTTGAGAGTTTTTATATTTTTAGAGAGCCCTTAAAAAAGGGGAGTGTGATTAACTCAATGTTTTACGCGATATTATATCACTTGAGTTTTCAAGCCAGCAGCCAGAGAGATAAAAAAATAAGTCTTTTTATTTAGAGAGCGAGAGAGAGACTGCACAAGGGTGCAACTAGAGAGAATAATTAAATAATTAGAGAAAAGTGAGCAGGTTCAAACTTGTATGGAGCTAGACGTTTTTACGCACTATTTACTGCTAGTGAAACCACACTACTACAATCACACTGCTAAAATCACACTGCGAAGTGAAAAAGATAAGGAATGCATTTTTTCCCTTAGCGACAACAACCAGACTGGATCGATGCAGTACAGCCTGGTACGGCGCCAGCGGCCATCGAGCTTTCACGGCGGGGGGCTTTTTTTGCAACGTTGCCACTGTGATCATAAAAAATAAATACGATTGTTTGGCTGTTTCCACAACAATCGCAATAATGACACTGAGGAAATATTAGTAGAAAGGATTAATTTTCACTGTCCCGAAATAAGGGCTAATATTGGAGCATTTTCGAGAGTCGAACAATCTTTCATTAAAATAGGTATAAAATGCATACGATTAGAAATATCTCATGTCGAGTCGACATTAAAAAATTATTTAATAAAAAACCATTAATACACAAAAACAGATTTTTCTCGAAACCAGCTCATATTTTTGACATCGAATAAGAGTACCTTTTTTCTAGTTCAAGGTTGAAAATATCTAAAAATATTGTTGCTATACCTATATCATACAGGGTGTAAAAAAATTAACATTATTGTGTTAAAGCCGTTCCTGGCAAACTAGATTGGCCAAGTGTGTTTGAAACGGTCCATTTTAAGGGGTCTTATCTAGTATCCATCATAATAAAAGAAGAAAAAAATTACACGAAGTATTTTGAAAGTTTTCAACAAAAACCCGATTTTCAGAGGCGTCCTTTAGGGGCACGTAACTTCGTAGGGGGGGCCGTAGGATTTTTTTTTATAGGAAGTTGGCATGTTTTTTTTTTGTGTTCTATCTGAATCCGAGAGATTGTTCACATATTCTGGGACACCCTGTATAGTAGTTCTTGTCAGGTAGCGACGGTGTTTCTCCTTTAACTCATAATAAAAATAATTATAAATTATAATAAAAATGCCACGTCGCGGAAAATATAATAAAATTTCTCCTAACGACACATCCAGGATTTTGAAAGCCTATGAAGATGGAAAAGACTGGCGAGAATGTGCAGATGCCTTTGGTATAAACGTACGTACTGCATATGAATGGATGAAAAAGGATCAGTCACTTCCTAGACCAGAAGGAGATTTCGGATTCAGGAAGAGGACTGCCGAAATCGAGTCTACATTAGTAGAGTGGGTTGAAGAAAACGCTACCATAACACTTCCAAATTTGGCCGATCGAGTGTTTGAACAATTCCACATACGAGTTGGTATTAACACTATTAAGAATTGGTTAGATGGAAAATTATTCTCCAATGTAATACCACAAGAGGTTTCAGGATACCCGGATAATACTCTCACCTGTCACGAAACGCGTCACGCAGCAACACCACGACTCCGAAGGTCCTCCTTCGGAGTGAGCAACGCGTTAAGTGTCAGGTAAAAGTATTAGGTAATCCTGAAATATCGAGTGGTATTCAAAAGGTTATACAACGAACTAAACTCTAATACACCAAGCAAGATAATCCCAAAAGGCTTATCACTTCTTAAGCCTCTCGTGTCATGTGGGAATAATGTACATTGAGTTGTATAACTTTAATACACCAAGCGCGATAATCCCAAATGGCTTATACTTATTAAGCCTCTCGTGTCATATGGGAATAATGTACAGTTAGTTGTATAATCAGTTAAAGCTGTTCGACCACAGGTAGGAAATTTAAATAACAACGATAATAAAATAAAGCGTAGAGATTACGTTCAAAGAGTTCTGGAGATTAGAGCAAATGACAGAACACTTATTTGGATCGACGAGTGTAATTTCTACCTCTACTATCGACGAAAGGTAGGGAGATCAAAAATTGGCCACAGAGCCCATATAATTATTTCTTCAAGCAAAGGCAATAACTGGCATTGCATTGGAGCAATGTCTTCAAGGCTGAATATTGTAGAGCTTGGCTTCGACGCTTAATTGTTGTTTGTAATAATAGAGGTATCGAACGGCTAACATTTATAATTGATAATGCTCCTGTACACGCAAATCTCGAAACCGTTTCAGAACCTGAAGAGGATGTCGAGATTTTACGTCTTGCTCCATATTCATACATACTAAATCCAATTGAACTATTGTGGAGTTCATTCAAATCGAAAATTAAGAATCTTCTTCGGGAACGAACTCCTGGCATTTTGAATTACGTTTGAATAAATAACCAGGTCTTAACCATATTGGAGCATCGAATGCAAATTTTGGAGGGAATATAGCCAATGAAGCCATTGGAGGTGTTCCACAAAACAGCTGCTAGGTTTTGCAAATCACGTAGAAAAATATTACGCAGCTGTCCTGAGAGAAGAAGACTTAACTGATGTTTGATTTATTTGGAATAATTTATAATTATTTATTGTTGTTTCATGATTATGTTATCTAAACTTAGTTGGTTTATTTCATTAGGGGGAAATAAATAGCTTACGTTGTTCATGTTCTTTTTAATTAAAATAATAAATGTTTGAAAAATGAGTATTAATTACGGCTAGTTTGAAATTTATTTACGGGAATGTGAAATTAAATTTCGTTTCTGAAAAATTTATTTTCACAAGTGCGAAATTAGTTTTCGTTACTTTGAAATCAATTTGAGCGAAATTAGATTTCACGGATGTGAATTTAATTTTCATTAATTTGAAATCAAATTTCACTATTGTGAAATAATGCTGGAAATGGTATAGTTGTGTTATAGAAACATAACCTAGTCCATAACAGCACTGTGTTATAGATTCATAACACTAGTTGTCTTATGATTCACATAACATAACTCAAATACTAGAAAAATGGTTATGTAAAAACGAGATAACCAAACGCTTGTAGATAATAGCTATTTACCTAACAAGTGCGGAAAATTAATTTTTCCGCATGCGGCTGTCGTTCACCAAACGACGCGTAGCGGAGTTCGGCGATGCAGCCGAGTGCGGAAATATATTTTCCGCAAGTTTTAGGTACAATATTTTTCCTACAGGCGAAAAAATGTAAAATTTTTCTTTTTTTTTGACATTTCAGTGCGGTAAAATTTTTTCCGCACTGACAGCCATGCGGAAAAACTTTTTCCGCACTGATATGTCAAAAAAAAAAGTTTTACCGCACCGTGCGGGAAAATTCATTTTCCGCACGCATATCAGTGCGAAAAATCGATTTTTCCGCACGGCTCTAGGAAAAATAATTTACATTTTCGATGCTTTTCGATCCCATTATCGCTACAAGAGATTGGCGAGTTTAATTTTTTTAATCTACGTCGGTGTCATTATGACACATTTAGCATTGTCATTAGGTCCTTCATAATACCACTAGTGCGTTTAAGAATTCATAAAAACACCCAAATTATGAAATGAAAAATATACAAAAAGAAAAGACGAACCTTTTCATTGGTCATCTCGACATTCGAAGAGACACTTTCGAACTTAAAATCACCAATATTGATATTATTTTCCACTATAAAACTGAATTTATGGCACAAAAATGGACTCCAATATTGAAGCTGCCAAAGTCAAAATTCTGAAAATCAACAAGCAGGTTCCCGACTAGTACAAGCACCTGCTAAATTTTGAATTTTAATTTGAAAAGTTTTGCTATTTCAAGGCAAATCGAATCTATTTGGACCATCGTAGATTAAATTTTAAATGATACACGTTCGATATGAACTTTATTAATGAAACTTTGGTGGGTAACTAAACCACTCGGCTAACGCCGGTGGTGTTCATATCGAACTAGTATCATTTATATCTATTATCTGTGTATTATTGTCCCTTTTAGGTTGGTTGCACGTATTGAAAAGGTATTTTCAATAATTGTCCTCATTCAGTATTTGACAAGTATTATGGTTATATGTAATATTGGACTTCAGCTGGTCACTGTAAGATTATTTTTTTAGATAAAACATTTACACAATATACGAGTTTTATGTTGCAGGTTGAAGTTTTAAGTTTTTCATTTCTTCTCATGGCCACGTTTTTCCTCGCTATGATGTGCCAATTGGGCATGTATTGTTGGTTTGGTAACGAGATCATATTGCATGTAATAGCAGAGAAAGCCATTCAAACAGTGTCATAAGTTTTAAATTATTTTTTTCTCTAGAGTTCAGCGATCGGTGAAGCTTGCTTTAATTCAAACTGGATAAGTGCTAATGAAGAAATAAAGAGGATGTTTTTAATCATAATGGAGCGTAGTAAGAAACCTTTGTACCTCACTGCAGGCAAATTTTCGATTTTATCATTGAAATCATTTACATCGGTTAGTAAAAATTGAGATGCTTACAAAATTGGTAATCGCAAGGGAGCAATAATACTATTGAGGGTTCATCGCGTTTTAAGGGTGACTGTAAGTGTTTCGTGAAAGCACAATTGTAATAAGAATAATGTATAATGTAAGAATAATTGTACCTACTATAAAAAAAAACCTATTCAGATATCGGCTATAAATAAAATAAACTCATTAAGATGGACGTGTGTGAAGACAGCAGACGAAAGATAGCAGATGACAGAGCCGAAGGTAGCCGATCGTAGATACACTGCCCAACCTAGTCTCATAGTCCGCACCTAATATTTTAATGATTTTTTATTTGAAAATATCTAATTTTATTAGGATGATAAAACACTTTTCTGGTTTTTATAAAAGTATTTGATCAAACGCCTACCCTTGGCCTAGCAAATGAAACAAAAAATTATCCTTAGTTCTTGAACCTTGGAATTATACATCAAAGTGAGGGTGGTTTTTAGTTGCTACGTGAGTGGGTAATAACCCCCTACCATTGGTTTGTACTCGCAAGCCGTAGGGGATGAAATATGATTTTTTCAATTCCTAGCAGATGAAGACAGAAATAAATTCGTAACTCTAAAACCATGGGATTGTACACCAAAGTGAGGGTGGTTTTTAGTTGCTATGTGAGTGGGTAATAGCCCCCTACCCTTGGTTTGGACTCGTAAGCTGTAGGGGATGAAATATGATTTTTTTAATTCCTAGCAGATGGGGACAGAAATAAATTCGTAACTATAAAACCATGGGATTGTACACCAAAGTGAGGGTGGTTTTTAGTTGCTATGTGAGTGAATAATAATCCCCTACCCTTGGTTTGGACTCGCAAGCCGTAGGGGATAAAATATGATTTTTTTAATTCCTAGCAGATGGGGACAGAAATAAATTCGTAACTCTAAAACCATGGGATTGTACACCAAAGTGAGGGTGGTTTTTAGTTGCTATGTGAGTGGGTAATAAACCCCTACCCTTGGTTTGGACTCTCAAGCCGTAGGGGATGAAATATGATTTTTTCAATTCCTAGCAGATGAAGACAGAAATAAATTCGTAACTCTAAAACCATGGGATTGTACACCAAAGTGAGGGTGGTTTTTAGTTGCTATGTGAGTGGGTAATAGCCCCCTACCCTTGGTTTGGACTCGCAAGCCGTAGGGGATAAAATATGATTTTTTTAATTCCTAGCAGATGGGGACAGAAATAAATTCGTAACTCTAAAACTATGGGATTGTACACCAAAGTGAGGGTGGTTTTTAGTTGCTATGTGAGTGAGTTATAACCCCCTACCCTTGGTTTGGACTCACAAGCCGTAGGGGATGAAATATGATTTTTTTAATTCCTAGCAGATGGGGACAGAAATAAATTCGTAACTCTAAAACCATGGGATTGTACACCAAAGTGAGGGTGGTTTTTAGTTGCTATGTGAGTGAATAATAACCCCTTACCCTTGGTTTGGACTCGCAAGCCGTAGGGGATGAAATATGATTTTTTTAATTCCTAGCAGATGGGGACAGAAATAAATTCGTAACTCTAAAACCATGGGATTGTACACCAAAGAGAGGGTGGTTTTTAGTTGCTATGTGAGTGAATAATAACCCCCTATTCTTGGTTTGGATTCGCAAAACGTAGGGGATGAAATATGATTTTTTAAATTCCTAGCAGATGGGGACAGAAATAAATTCGTAATTCTAAAACCATGGGATTGTACACCAAAGTGAGGGAGGGCATTTAGTTGCTATGTGAGTAGGTAATAACCCCCTACTCTTGGTTTGGACTCGCAAGCCGTAGGGGATGAAATATGATTTTTTTAATTCCTAGCAGATAGGGACAGAAATAAATTCGTAACTCCAAAACCATGGGATTGTACACCAAAGTGAGGGTGGTTGTTGGTTGCTATGTGAGTGGGTAATAACCCCCTACCCTTGGTTTGGACTCGCAAGCCATAGGGGATGAAATGTGATTTTTTTAATTCCTAGCAGATGTAGACAGGAATAAATTCGTAACTCTAAAACCATGGGATTGTACACCAAAGTGAGTTGTTTTTTTTTTTTTTTTTTCCTGCCCGGTTGTGGTTGTTCAGTTCAGTCATCAGTTATAGCAAAACTAAAAAATTGAATATAGTCACAGTACCACAGGTAAATTAGAATAATTTCGATAGCAAAAGGTAGTGTAGGATAGGACATGATCTGCATTACTTTGATCCTGCTTAGGCTTGTTTTCGTTTCAATAGGCGAATGCTATAATATTTGGAAAAAAAGCACAATAGAGATGTCCATAACTACAAAAGACCACATTAACAACACTATCATATCGATCGGAGATAGTGTTTCACAAGACAAGATTTGTTGTCTTGCTGGGCATATTCTTGTCTTGTCTGCAAGACAAGAAATGAAATTCATTCTTGTCTTGCCCGACTCTTGCAGAAAAAAATCTTGTCTTGCAAACAAGATTTCTTGCAATTTCTTGTTCTTGCATTATTTGTTTTGTGACGTCATAGCCAGAGTCTTGCTTGCAAGAGTCTTGTTGCAAGATTCTTGCTGCAAGACTCTTGCTTCATTCATTACGTTCAAAAGCGCGTCGGAGGCGTGTGTGATAGAAAAACACGACGGTTTTCTTCCACACACTTCGGTTATGAAACCGTGTTTCATCATAGTCTGTGGGGCCCTTAAGAATATGATTGGTGTCATTGTCATTGATAACGTGGTTGTCCTGTTTCCTGGTTTAAAGTCTTTTTTTTTTTCGAGGAAACAGTTTCAAAAACACTTTTAAAACAGTTTCAGCTCTAACGTCACTATTTTATGCACTACAATGCTAACAGACCTTAAAAAAAATTCAACTTGATTCTTTGATGGTTGAAAACGGAAAGGCCTTCATATTGAGCTTAAAATTCAATATTGTGTCTGCAGTGTCACAGCCTCCTACATTTAACAAGCCATGAAGTTAAAAAGGCAACACCGCAATCTTACCGCCAAGTGGTGCTGGTGGTGTTTGTTTTTATAAATATATATTTTTTATTTTAATAATATGAATCACGAAAAATGCATAATTTATTGTACTAAAGGGCCAAAAACAGTAATTCAATGAATAATATAACTATTTGTGTAAATAAGAACAGTAAATAATTGATTTAAATGAATATATTTCTAGAGTCTAAAGTGTTATAGGCCTATGTTTCAGTATGTCTTTTGAAAAATCTAACTTTTTCTTTCTTCGGGATTTTTTCGGAACGCAGGTCCATTCAAATACTTGAGCTGATTTTCGAAAATAAGAGGTACCTACTTTTAAGAGTTGGACGTTTTAGTTTGAACTCTCGAACTACGCCTTTATCCTTGTTTGTTTCAAATCTAATTATTTCGGTTTCTTCAAAATGTTTACAACACACCACAGAATTTTTCGTTATTGTATAATCTCGGGTATAATTATCTTGGTGTATTGCTTTCATCCACATTTTTTGCAATTCAGAATTTTTTTGGAAATGAAAATGTTTGCATTTCTTCAGTTTTTAAGGAACTCCTATAGTTCGATTTGCACCCAGGAACACAGTAATTTCATGGCATCTGGAACAAGTTTAAATATCTTAGGTAATATATCGAGACATATGCTCTTGCAGACAAATATTAATATTGTTTTTATTGTTTTATCTCACCTTACCTTCATTTTTGCTCCTGTACCCATTTGCTAAAAAATTGCAATCAAAGCACAAAGGAACAGGTATCAACTAAATATGGGCAATATATTGGTGTGTTTCTATCCACTTTTTCGTCAATAATACTCAATAATGCCCACAAAAATACTAAACTGCAACAATACACAATGAAAGCACTACACAGAAACACATAACCCAATAACAAAAGAGCACCATACGCGACGTTGCCGTCATTTCCATCTTCATGGCTTGTTAAGTATAGGAGGCAGTGGCAGTGTCGTCCATCATGACCAAACATTTTCCTAGCCATACTTGCTGCAAGAACTGTTAGAAACTGACATCTGTTTGAGTGTTTCAAAACTACAATTTCAAAACGTTTTGTCGCAAAAAAATGCCTTAAACTTTACAAACTGATATGCTGACATTTTTATCTCGTTGTTAAATGCTGCAACGTTGCCAAAATAATTCAAAAATATGCAGAGAAAGAGGCTTCATTCTTTTGCAAGATTTCTTGCAAGATTGCAAGAGTCTTGCAGAATAATTTCTTGTCTTGCTTGGCAACTTCTTGTCTTGTCTTGCTTTGCAAGACAAGAAATTTGAGAGAGTCTTGTCTTGTTCTTGCAGCAAGAACAAGACAAGAACAAGAAATTTGCAAGAATCTTGTGAAACACTAATCGGAGACTGCTTGAAGAATCTTGGCCTGCGTAAGGATCGAAAGCTTCATTATGATAGACAAGTCGGCAGCTCTAGTGGGATTACTTACCTTATGTTGGAAAAGTTGTATCACTACGTTCCCAAAGATGTGAAATATAGACTTTGTGATTCTCTTGTTCTCAGTAAAATGAATTACTGTGACATAGTATTCAGTCCATGCTTGAGGAAAATAGATGAAAAAGGATTCCAAAAACTCACGAATTCCTGCGTAATATTTGCTCGTTAAGTATCAACATAAATCCATATCTCCATCAAGAGGTTGGACGGCTTAATATGAGGGAACGTAGATGGCTCTGTCGGTGCTTGAGGAAAATAGATAAGAAAAGATTCAAAAAAATTCAGAATTCCTGCGTAAGATTTGCTCATTAAGTATCAACATAAGTCTATATCTCCACCAAGGCGTTCGACGGCTTGATATGGGGAAACGTATATGGCTCCGTCGATGCTTGAGGAAAATAGATGAAAAAATATTAGAAAAATTTCAGAATTCCTGCGTAAGATTTGCTCGTTAAGTATCAACATAAGTCCATATCATCATCAAAAGTATGAACTGCTTTAATATATGAGGGAGCGTAGATGAGTTCACCTGTGTTGCCTGAACCATAAGGTTAAAAAGACAGAAAAACCTAAGTAGGTACCTTCACAATAAAATGGAGCTCCGTCCAGTGTTACATCCCGTCAAATTAAGACATAGTCATAATACGCTAAACATCACTATTCAATCAACGACTAAATAATTCAAAAAACCCTTAAGCTACCAAACCTCAAAAATTTGCAACCAGGTTTCCAGCATCATTGAGTCCCTAATGTCCCAACATTTCAAATGAATCCATTCCGATTATTACTCTCACGTCACGAGAATTCTCAATACAATTTTAGTTTTAAATGACATTTTGTAAATGACTCTTTATTTTTGTTGTATTATAGGTACTACTCATTGTAAAACTCATCTCTTTCTTCTTAAGAACGGATTAGGCAAACCAATTTTTCAAAAATATTGTAATTTATGCCTTTTTGTGAACAAAATGTATTTCTTTTTTCGCAAATAAATTACCTTTTAGGCATTATTATTATAACCTATTGGTAATTAATTGAACATGCAACTATACCCACTGAGATTATGATAAAATAAAGATTTTTTAAATGTTCATCTACATGTACTAGTAATTATTGAAAGAAACATCCCCTACGCCCTTCGGCCTGCGAGTTCAAACCAATGAATGGTAGGTGGTTATTACCCACCCACAGAGCAACTAAAAACCACCCTCACTTTGGTGTACAATCCCATGGTTTTAGAATTACGAATTTATTTCTATCTTCATCTGCTAGGAATTGAAAAAATCATATTTCATCCCCTACGGCTCGCGAGTCCAAACCAAGGGTAGGGGATTATTACCCACTCACATAGAAACTAAAAACCACCCTCACTTTGGTGTACAATCCCATGGTTTTAAAATTACGAATTTATTTCTATCTTCATCTGCTAGGAATTGAAAAAATCATATTTCATCCCCTACGGCTTGCGAGTCCAAACCAAGGGTAGGGGGTTATTACCCACTTACATAGAAACTAAAAACCACCCTCACTTTGGTGTACAATCTCATGGTTTTAGAATTACGAATTTATTTCTATCTTCATCTGCTAGGAATTGAAAAAATCATATTTCATCCCCTACGGCTTGCGAGTCCAAACCAAGGGTAGGGGGTTATTATCCACTCACATAGTAACTAAAAATCACCCTCACTTTGGTGTACAATCCCATGGTTTTAGAGTTACGAATTTATTTCTGTCCTTATCTGCTAGGAATTAAAAAAATTAAATATATCATCCCCTACGACTTGCGAGTCCAAACTAAGAGTAGGGGGTTATTACCCACTCACATTGCAACTGAAAACCACCCTCACTTTGGTGTACAATCCCATGGTTTTAGAATTACGAATTTATTTCTGTCTTCATCTGCTAGGAATTGAAAAAATCATATTTCATCCCCTACGGCTTGCGAGCCCAAACCAAGGGTAGGGGATTATTACCCACTCACATAGAAACTAAAAACCACCCTCACTTTGGTGTACAATCCCATGGTTTTAGAATTACGAATTTATTTCTATCTTTATCTGCTAGGAATTGAAAAAATCATATTTCATCCCCTACGGCTTGCGAGTCCAAACTAAGAGTAGGGGGTTATTACCCACTCACATAGCAACTGAAAACTACCCTCACTTTGGTGTACAATCCCATGGTTTTAGAATTACGAATTTATTTCTGTCTTCATCTGCTAGGAATTGAAAAAATCATATTTCATCCCCTACGGCTTGCGAGTCCAAACCAAGGGTAGGAGGTTATTACCCACTCACATAGCAACTAGAAACCACCCTCACTTTGGTGTATAATCCCATAGTTTTAGAATTACGAATTTATTTCAATCTTCATCTGCTAGGAATTGAAAAAATCATATTTCATCACCTACGGCTTGCGAGTCCAAACCAAGGGTAGGGGGTTATTACCCACTCACATAGCAACTAAAAACCACCCTCACTTTGGTGTACAATCCCATGGTTTTAGAATTACGAATTTATTTCTATCTTCATCTGCTAGGAATTTAAAAAATCATATTTCATCACCTACGGCTTGCGAGTCCAAACCAAGGGTAGAGGGTTATTACCCACTCACATAGCAACTAAAAACCACCCTCACTTTGGTGTACAATCCCATGGTTTTAGAGTTACGAATTTATTTCTGTCCTCATCTGCTAGGAATTAAAAAAATCATATTTCATCCCCTACGGCTTGCGAATCCAAACCAATGGTAGGGAGTTATTACCAACTCACATAGCAACTAAAAACTACCCTCACTTTGATGTATAATCCCATGGTTCAAGAACTAAGGATAATTTTTTGTTTCATTTGCTAGGCCAAGGGTAGGCGTTTGATCACATACTTTTATCATAACCAAAAAAGTCTTTAATCATCCTAATAAAATTAGATATTTTCAAATAAAAAATCATTAAAATATTAGGTGGACTATGAGACTAGGTTGGGCAATGTATCTACGATCGGCTACCATCGGCTGTGTCATCTGCTATCTTTCGTCTGCTGTTTTCACACATGTTTAAGATGGAAGCTCGGACACGTCGATTATGGTTTGGAGGGGCAAATATTTTCCGCATATTCTCACCCTTCTCACTTTCAACCCTTAGCGAGCGCTGGCTATAACCCCTAATTCTTAAATGGGAAGTGGAGATAAGTGATTACAAATAACCTTTCTAGTGGTAACGCATAAGAGCGCCATGTCCTATAGTTTTGGAATTAATGAAACAAGGACATGAATTTCAATTATCACGAGTCATAGAGCTGTCGTAGGCATAATGCAAATTTAGGCTTTTCCTAAAATGCCTAGGCATTTTACGAAAAGCCGGCAAAACGCAAGCATAAAATGAATTTCTCATTATGCGGACAACAATTCAGGCAAACTGATAAAATACCGGCAAAACAAAAACAGAAGAATATATATCATGTTGTGACTGATTATTTGTAGGCATTTTACAATTTGCCAAAAACGGTGCCGTCAACACGTGAATAGATATAAAACAAGTCGAATTTTCTCGATTAGGTATTAGGGTAATTATCTATTATCCATTACCAAATCCGAATATTCCAAATTTGTTGATATTTTGTAGGAAGGTATAATTTTAGTCGCTTATCACAAATCTGGAATCCGTTTTTGTCGCTCGCATTCCGTTTCCGCTTTGCGCGCTTTGTTATTAACCAGTACACTTATAACCAGTAATAAACGAACTTTAACGAAACTAACCAAAAGTATGCAAACTAACCAGTCCACCTGATCCACATAATTAATGACTTGAATGTTTGTTTACTGTTCGGACTCGTTTCAAGTTTCGAATGAAAAATCAGTTCGTAGTAGTGTTTTTTTGGTATTGTATTTTGTTACGAGCAATGTTAATAATTGAGCATTAAATTTAATGCCCGGGCAATTTAGAAAGTCCCCAAAGAAATATGACAAAATTATGAATTATACAGAAGATATCAGATTGCCCACACGGCATTATAAATGATGACCGGGTTATTATTGGTAAGTTTGGTAATGTCTGAATAAAATTTCAAACTAACCCAAACTAACCTGGTTATTATCGGTAAGTTTGACAATGTACCCCAAACTCTTGGAGTAGTCCGAACAGTTGGGGTACTCGGAGTACTCCAAACAGTTGGAGTACTCAAACAGTTGGAGTAACCGGAGTATTCCGAATAGTAGGTGTACTCGGAGTACTCCTAACAGTTGGAGGTACTTTGAACAGTTGGCGAACTTCGATCAGTAGGAGTACTTCGAACAGTTAGAGTACTCCGATCAGTAGGAGTACTCTGAACAGTTAGATTACTCCGACTTAGCAGTACTCCAAAGAGTAAGAGTACTCCGGTCAGTTGGCTCACTCCAAACAGTTGGAGTACTACGAGTCCACCAACTATTCGGAATACCCAACCCAACTGTTCGGAGTACGCGAACTGTTACTCCGAACAGTTGGGTTGGAGCACTCCGTCAAGCTGTTATTGAACTGTCGCGTAGAAGAATATGTGATAGATTTTCCTACCAGCGTCCGAGAAACACACACGCATTTTTATTCCAGTCCGTTATCATTATCGAACTTACCGATAATGACCCAGTTAGTTTGGATTAATTGGCAATTTTAATCGGTGATTATCAAACTTACTGATAATAATCCGGTTAGTCTGGGTTAGTTTGCAATTTTAATCAAACAAGTTATCTACTTCACTCCAGCATTAATCATAATGACCAATGCCCGGACAATGTGATGATATCTTCTAATTCATTCATTCATTCATTAAATTGTCTGGGCATTATAAATAATGCCATAGTATTTACATTGCCTATTGCCCGTGACATACGAAAAAAAATTAGAGAATGTACTGAGTGCAGTCACTGGTCACCGGGTAAGTTTTTCTTTTAAATAACCGCGCGAAATCGAAGGAGCCAAAGTGCATTTTCATCTGTAGCCACGAATGTCCTTGAATGTTAATATTGAATTGTTGTCGACCAGTACACTTATAATCAGTATTAAACAAACTGCAGTTTTATATTTGTGTTAGGTAGATAATATAGTGTTAACTGTTTCTTTATGTTTTCTAAATAAAAAGATTTACTCTAACTGTATTATTTATATTTAATAGTATTTTCGACTTTTTTTTTCACGTTTTGACGGCACCGTTTTTGCAAAATTGTAAAATGCCTAAGAATAATCAGTCACAACATGATATATATTCTTGTGTTCTTGTTTCGCCGGCATTTTATCAGTTTGCCTGAAATGGTGCCGGCATAACGAAAAAAGCATTTTATGCTTGCGTTTTGCCGGCTTTTTGTAAAATGCCTAGGCAAATTATAAAAAGCCCAAATTTGCATTATGCCTACGACAGACCTACCTACAATCATAATGTAATTACTTACTTCTTTGAGTAAAAACTTAAACTGGTAAGTGTATTACAATCGGAGACAGAAAATGCTCCATTGCTGGTCAAGAGGTCAGAGACAGCAATATAGTTTTTCGCCGAGGTTTGTATACAATTTTATTTTTAACCATCAGTTTTCAAGAAAAAAAAAATATTGTACGAAATCCTCAACACCTTGTCAAAAAACTTTGATAGTCAATGTCGTCAATTTTGACAGTCTCGAAGGCCAAAAAACGAAAATTGGCAAATATTTGACAAAAAACAAGCAGTGAAGGCCGGAGTCTCAATGCATCCGTTTTTCGGACATCTTTCGTCGGAAATAGGATGCATGAGATTCTGGTTTAAATCGGGACGGAATCGCATTTTCCGATCCTTGGCAGGCATAAACTTACATTGTCGACCTGGAAAAATTTAAAAGTACAGAAATGTGACACTTTCAAGATTTTAAAAATTCTGTAATGTCAACATTACATATGCGGTTTGCGGTTGAAAATAAAATAATTTAGGGAACATTTATCTGTTTCGTTCATTGATTTAGTTAACTTGAACTGATGGTTAAAAATAAAATTCAACTGTCAAACATAATTCATTACATTGCAGAACGAGTTGAAATTATCAAACCCTATCTTAAAAATGTTAGTTGTGGCAGGCTTACTGCTCGTTTGTTTAATGACAGTCATCCCAAAGAAAATGTGATTGTGAATAATTCGTATGTTGTGAAATGAGTGCAAAAGTTTACCGATATACTGGATCTGTCGTTAGTCTAGCAGGTAGTGACGATTTTCGGCACTTATTTTCCCAGTCAGACAACATGGATAGAATTGTAGGGTTAGTAATTCTAAGCAAAATTCATATATTTTTAGGGGGGGTTTCCGGTAGGTTGAGGCGCAAAATGCGTTAGAGCTTACGATTGCACGGCCCTTTTTTTCCAGTGATAAAAATAGGTCTACTAATGAGAAGTATAATGAAGTTACGTAAAAAAATAGTCCGGCTAATCTGTGAGTATGGATAATACGTTTGGCATGTGAAGAATTGAAGATTGAAAATTTTCAGCCAGACTCACTTTCCACTATCTGAGATAAGCCAAATTGCTATTTTCATATACTTTATGTTCCATTGTAGTGAACAGTGGCGCACCCAAGGGGGGGTTTTGGGGTTTAACCCCCCCCCCCCGAAATTTAGCTAAAAATATTTTTTTTTGTTACGATTTTGGTTAATAGGTACCTACAAACTTTCCATTTTATGTAAAAAAAATATCCTATTTACGTTATGCGAAATTACTGGAATCTGGAATCGAAACCAAGAACATGGAAATCTGGCAACCCATGCCGGCAGCATCTAAACATTCCGGTATAGGATTCGGCACCTAGGCATATTTCATTGGTCCGTTTGAATTCGGACCGCCAATTAATGCGGAGTGCCGAAATCCGTACTTGAATGTTGAACGGTGCTGAACCTCAGGTCGGAATGGTATACGTATACTATGTGGAGTGCCGAATCAAAGGTCAAAATGTTAAACAGTGCCCAGCTGCAGGTTGGAATGTTACTCCGTTAGTGCGGCACAAAATCAACAAACAAACTTTATTTACTTCTTGTTACACATTTATTTTATTTCAACGATAGTAGATATACTAAGAGAGTTCTAGAGCGGAAGTGACGTCACACTCGTTCTGGGGCCCGTGCCCGTCATCAGAGAAGTCCCAAATTGAAGGGGCCTAACCCAGGTGAGCCTGTGCCCCATTCCAGGGCCCCATTTTTTCGGTGGGCCCCATTTTTCGTCAAGTGGAGGGGCCTAATCCAAGTGACGTCATCAAAGGGGCCACATGCTTGTCCCCGCTGCTAGACCCGTGGCCCCATTTTTTCGTGGGCCCCATTTTTTGGCAAGCCCCAATTTAAAGAGGCCTAACCTAAGTAGCAAGCCCACAATTTGAATAGACCTAACCCAAGTGACGATAGCAAAGGGGCCATACGTGCTTGTCCCCGCTGCTAGACCCGTGGCCCCATTTTTTTCGGGGGCCCCATTTACATGAACTCATAACCTGAAATGATATACCTCATACGAGATGACAGGTACGTGCGACGTTGTCGAAACTAATAATGTGCGACGTTGCCAATAAAATTTCCCTAAATCCAGGGAAAAATCGGAAAGGGGCCACTTGTCTCCGCAGCTAGACCCGCGGCCCCATTATCCATCATCGTATATGGAACCAATACAGGCCCCCAAATTTTGAGGCGCACGTAGCCTAGAACTCATAACCTGAAATTTGATGTCCCATATCTCGTGCTGGTAACCTGAAATTTGTACAACGTACCTAGAACTCATAACCTGAAATTTGATACCGCGTATCTCGTACCTGGTACCTCGTACCTGGTACCTCGTACCTGCTACCTCGTACCTGGTACCTCGTACCTGGTACCTCGTACCTGGTACCCCGTTACTTGTAACAAGATACACCGTACTGGGCCCCCTTTTTTCGTCGTCGTCGTCGGCCCCATTTTTCTAAACTAAAATATGGTCACATAAAAGACAACATGCCTCGTCATCATCATCATCATCATCATCATTGAAAAAATAGTGCTCCAATTTGGGCCGCATTTTTCACGGACTTGTAACGATTTAATTGGGGGCCCCAAATATTATTTTTAAAATAATTATAATTTCTACCGTTCTCATAAACAGCAACAAGAAGAGCAAGTTGTGTGTGAACTTGCTTAATCCTGCTTATCACACGGAAGCCGTATTTCCTGCGACGATAACGAAACGCAGCTGGCTGGCCTGGTAGTTGTTATTCATTTTCAAATTTTAGTTAGATTTTAACGTCCCTAGGTGACACAAAGTTTTTCTTCAGTGCTCATCCAGATCGAATTTTTCAACGAAAACTTAATTCAAAATTGGGCGTTACCTCAGTTATAAATGATTGTGTGTATTTAGTGCTAAAAACTATGTAAGTAATTTTTTTCATTATTCTTAAAGACCCTGATAATAATACGTTGTTCTATTTTTAGTTTAATAATAGAATCATGGATTTACCCCAAATTAACCAAGCAGCCTGTCTTGAGGAAAAGTCCTACTTAAAGCTACAAGATTTGACTCCAGAGCATCCCTATCCAATTCTGGGTGTGACTATAGTGAATTCAAAATTTGGAGAAGTAGCCCGAGTAGAAATGGATAAAAACATTACCTTTCTTCCTCAACGTGCAACCGATTCAATTAAACAAAACATTCAGCACTTCGAGGCTGGGAAATTTGGATTGAAATTTAAAGGCATGCGAGATATTAAAGGCCTGAATCCAACACCAATTTTCGAAATTGTTGATTTGTAAGTTTACCATATAAATTATTGAATTAATACTAAAAACATTTTCAATTTTTAGAGTTAACGGCATCGAGAAAACGTCAAAACGCATCAACAAGATCAAGACATAATGATTCAGGAGGAATTTATTTTTTTTTTGTTGTAGAAATATTGATAATAAAAAACACTTTATATTTCTACATAGGTAGTTGTTTTATTTATGGGATATTTATTGTGGTTTTGGTATAGGAGAAAAAGAAATAGGCCAGAATAATTTTTTTATTTCAATTTTTTATTTAAGAAAAATATCATACAGGTTATATTTATGTTCTAGAGTTAAATCAAGATGATTTTCATTCCAATAAATTTTGCCAATTTTTCGCATTCCACCATAATCAGACCTTTACTTTCTTCCTCATTCCAATAGCTAACATAAATGAATTCTCCAATGTAGAAATTTACATCATACCAACCATCATTTACATTATCGAGAAACTGTAAAAATTCCTCAAATACATTGAAGGTAAATGGTATAGAAGTTTCGTTCTTGTGGTGTAAGACAATGTCCGTTTTCTCAGGATTATAAATAATTTGCACAATGTCTCCAATATTATATTCTTGATACACTGGTTTTGGAACAATTTTCCAATTTGCATGTTGCTGGTCCATTTGCAAATCTGGAAGTTGATGAAAATACTCCATCCCATTTCGGATCCATTTTTAAATTCTCAAAATTGGGGTTCGCCTAGGTCAAACCTTCGAAACTTCAAATTAAAGGCGCCGCCGATCTAGAGATTTTCCCACAGTATCAAAAAAGTTCCCAGGCTTCCCGTAAAATTAATTTATTGAACCATCAAGAACATTGACTTTTTCCTATGAGCATAAACTAAATAAATACAAGTAGTGTGATTCCAGTTGATTCCCGTTCTAGTATTCATCTTTAGTTTCCCTTTCCTTTTCCGTTTTTATTCGCCACTGCTGCTGGTAAAACAGGATGCTTCTCGTTAATCATTTTGATCACCTGACCTTTCGTGATTAAATCGTTATCGTTTATAGCTTTGGAAGCTCTGACTATTCTCTTGTCACCAATACTTATATATGAAGGTGTTATATTAAATAACTTATGTTGTTCTTCCAAGGCAGCTATTCTTGGAGCCAATTTGTTTTTGATATCAGTGCCAATCGATTGGTTCATAGTGGCTAAACTTTCAATTTTCTTTTGACTTTCTTTCATTGAAGAATTCACTGTTTTAAAATCATTTTCAAACGAGTAGCTCTTATTTGTCAAAGTTTCAATTTTCTTTTGATTATCTTTGATTAAAGATTCTATCTGCTTATACTTTCCAGATGATTCTTGTGAGGGTGACTCAGTGACATTTTTCTGGTTTTCAGAATCTGTTTTAAATTTTTCCAAAAATTCTCTCAATGATTTATCCATATAGGATTTCGTTGCATAATCTTGTGATTGGTTTTCCAAACGTCGTTTCAACACCAAATTTTTGAACGACCAAACTTATCGACAGACATGATGATACTAAATTGAATATCTACTGCTACAAACTCTTATTCTCTCTATCTCTGTCTCTCTCTTTCTCTCTCTCTTGTAGTTTATCCTGAAAACTAAAATGGAAATAAAATAACGAATGTTTTTTAAAGAATTTATTGCATAAAAATTATTTTTCACAAGTTCACATTCTTATTATTACATCACTAGATATCTAAAACACATAATTTCTTGAAATCCATAACTATTTTTTCCGGGTTGAGGTATACGAATTCTAACATAAAATAGGATAATTCACATATACAGGGTGTCCCAAAAAGATACCGACAAACTTTAAGGGGTAGTAGGGGACATCAAAACAAGCATTTTTGTTTATATAAACATATGTCCGCAAATGAGCCATTTGGGCTGTAGAGCAAAAAAACTGTTTGGTATCTAGTTTTATTCCTCGCATTAATTAAATCACTGTTTACTTATTAATTTTGCTTTAATAGCAAATAAATTATGATTTACAATAAGTGTTCAACTCGCGAACTCTTTGGAATATTCCGAGAATAGCTTCTGCATGGGTACAACTCGCCAGTATTCTTGCTATCAGATCTTCCTCATTACGAACAGGTGTTTCGTAGACTAAACTTTTCAGTCAATGACCCGACGGTGTAATCTTTGCATTGAAGTAAATGGTCAACATTTTGAACAATTATTGTAAACCATAATTTATTTGATAATAAAGCAAAATTAATAAGTAAAAAGTGATTTAATTATTGCGAAGAATAAATGTATCAAACAGATTTTTTTGCTGTACAGCCCAAATGGCTCATTTGCGGACATATGTTTACATAAACAAAAATGCTTGTTTTGATGTCCCCTACTACCCCTTAAAGTTTGTCGGTATCTTTTTGGGACACCCTGTATTTAAATTACAATATTCTTTTATGACACTTAAAAAATTATTTTCGTTAACAGTGGTTACATTATAATATTTTAAACTATTATCATAAAAAGTTCTAAAATCTAGTTCTATAAGTAAACTTAACCTATAATCTATTATTTCTCGGATATATGAAATGGATTCTATATCGTCTATACAAAAACATAAATCAACTTCTCCGCTTGTTAACTTGATAATTCTCTCTCCAAAACACATAACTGTAGAAACAATGATGGTATCCGATAATGAAACAGTTGTTATGACATCACTACCATCTTCAGAAAGTTCCATGAAGGATGTAACAATATCCAGAAATTTGGACCATTCTATATAGCTAAACGAAACAGACACTTGTTCTTCAGGTAGATTTAGAATTGTACTTGTGACTTTTAGGCTAGGAATTAGTCCTCGAGCAATACTTATTCCAGAAATTATTTTGAAATTCTTGGTTGAATAACAAGTCTCCCCCAAAAATGTTGATTTTTTCATGATTTCTTGTTTACTCATCAAAAACATACTATTGACATACTTCCAATTAGGTGAGGAACAGGTTGAGCAGCTATCATCTTCACTATCCGTACAATCAATATCTGCTGGTGTTGTCATGTTAAATTATCGTACAATACTTATTTTTATGATTATGACTTAGGTTATGTGAATGAGAAGGACTACTTTCTTTGCAAACTTGATACTTCAAACTCAGTATTACAAATGAGTTGCAAATCGTTTAAATCTCCTTTTAAACTAGATCTTTATCCCTGTCAACCCAGCTATTATGAGATTTTTCAAAGCCCAACCATTTTACATACATTTTATTTTCTTTCTTTCATAATACTTGTTCTATAAGAAACACATCAGGTTGTTTTGTTTTCTGTAAGTCTTCTTCATAAAAACCACCACTTATAGGCCGACCTTGCAAGTCCTCCAACAAATATGTTGTTGGATTTGTAATTCTCACTTTAGCTATGTGGAACAATTCCGTAGTCCAGTTTCGGGTATATCCTTTCTGAAAAACATGCTTGAACTTGCTTTTCCAGCTACCTTAATATGACTATAAACAGTATTAAGTAGTGTTTTTTCATTATTTTTAGTAACTTTGCTTGGTTTCATTTTAATCGTGCTATGTTTGCGGTCATTATATGCATCGGTAACAGGCTTCAATAAATCGATCCATTTATGATTTCCGTTTAATGTAAATTGCTTAAACAACTTTTCTTTAATGGTTCGAATTACTCGCTCTGCAATAGATGCTTTTAGAGGACTAAACGAACTATAATGATGTATTCCATGTTTCTTCATTAGACTCGAAAATTGAATATTATAGTATTCCTTTCCATTATCCGAAATAAGTTTCTTGGGTATTCTTCCGGAAATTTTCAAAATGCTCTCCATAGCTTTAGCGACATCTTGCGCTGATTTCGATTTTACAGCTCTAGTCCACAGAAATTTAGAAAAACAATCGATAACAACCAATATGTACTTGAATCCCTTGTTTTCTCGAGCATACTGATCAAGCTGAGCCAAGTCGGTGGCAAAAGTATCATCCAGACCATACTGTATAAATCTTCTACGATTAAACTTTTTACGTGCTGGCTTATGTAGTTCTTCAACCACCCGTTCCCTAACCTTTGTAATAGTTTTCATTTTTTTTTTCGTTGTGACTCACAGTACATAAATGTTAAGAGATCTAAACTTGAAAGTGGCTAACCCTATAATGATTCAAGATAACACATGTAGAACTATTTATTAAACTCAATCACACCCAATTCAGCCAGTTCCTCTAAAATACTCATAATCTCATTGATATTATTGGTATTTCCAGCTTTTTGTGATGCATCCAATTTAACAAGTCTATCAATTAATTCGTTGACGTCATCGTAATAAACATATTGTTTTCGTTTCTCATTATATTCTAATAATAAAGCACTTCCGGATTTATTTTGAGATCTTGTAGATGGATTTCGGCCAGATGGCGAGGCACTGTTACTTGATTTAAGCCTTTTTGCTTCAGATGATGATGAGACCAAAGGTTTAACAAACTGTCTATATTTTGAAGATGTGGACCCTTTAACTTGTTTGGATGGATCAAAATCTCTTCGATGAACATTGGTCCTGTTTAGAATATCCGTAAACTGCAACTTATCATCCTCTGTCTGATAGATCGGCTTTTTCAGAAATAAAAGATCATATAAGCCCTGCGTTCCTTTATAAGATACAGCCCCGACTTTAATATCTCCATTCGGGAGAAAGTTGACTTTTTGTGATCCCATAGACCAATCATCGGTTTTCATATCATGTTTCAAGCCATAAGAATGGTCTATTTCATCTGATTGTTTATAGTATCTATCTACATACTCTTGTGCTACTTTGGGATACTGATCTAAAAATTCTTCATACGCTCCTGATCTATCGTGAATTGATTTCTGCAGATCTTCTTTCAAATGTTGTAAGGGTTCATAAAAGACATCCTCAGCGCCATCATCATCATCATCATCATCACTTTTTAAATTCTCACTCGTTTGAGCAATAATCTCTGCTGGTTGGAACTCTACATTTCTAGGAAGTTTCGGTTCAGGTTCAAAATACGTTTTAGGAGCTTCGAGCTTAACTTTTTCATGTTTAACTTGGACTTTTCTGCCAACCGTTTTCTCAACAAACTCTCTTAGAGGTTCAGTTATAGGGTTTATTATCCTATCAAGTGCCTCATCTTCCTCTTTTCTCTCCAGCTTTAAAGCGAAATACTTTTTTCTTATAGATCTAGCAGCGTTCAGTATTTTCTTCTTGATATTCCTATCATTTTCGCTTGGAACCGAAGCCATGATTACCAACCAGATTGACTGTTTTACACTCTCTTTTATACTGCTACACAGATCAGGAGACAGGTCTGTATACAGCTATATACAGGTCCGTATACCGCTATACAGGTCTATAGACAGCTTTACAGGTCAGCAGACAGCTTTTTAGACAGCTATACAGGTCTAGAGACAGCTTTACAGGTCAGCAGACAGCTTTTTAGACAGCTATACAGGTCCGGAGACAGCTTTTTAGACAGCTATACAGGTCAGAAGACAGCTTTTTAGGCAGCTATACAGGTCTAGAGACAGCTTTTAGACAGCTATGCAGGGTAGGAGACAGCTTTTAGACAGCTACACTAGTTCAGAGACAGCTATGGTACAGCTATTGCAGGGGTCTGTACACAGCGACGTCTTAAGGGATACTGAGGAGAATTTGTCTTCTATGGAGATATATAGGTGTTGAACTGACTTCGATATCTACCGCTCGTGATATCATCATCTTTAACAAAGACTAAGAAACCATATTTATCTTTCCAACATTCAGAACAAATAGTTTTAAACGTATTTAAAGACATATCTGTGTTAACGTGATCGTCGTACACATGTTTCCGGTTCGTGTCATCCTGCTTAAATACTATAATCATATTTGCATTATCACGAATCAATTGCTTAGATATTTTTGAATACGTCTGACAAAGATAAAAACAGTCAATAGCATTATGGCGGCCCATACAAAAATAGTTTCTTGTCTTGCTTCTCACAAGCCACATCATCGAATATAAACACCGAATCTGACTTAGCTGTTTGCGGATCTAAAACGGTTTCATTATCACTGTATCCATAAAAGTTTATACCAGCAACACGGTTGAGCACCTCTTTCAGAAACTTATACTTCTCTTGGTCCAATGATTTGGAATATACATATACATTTCGGAATCTAAGTCCATTCTCATCGGTTAACATACTAAGCATAACATTTGTTTTCCCTGAATTCAGGTAATTACTTGGCCCGCATATTATTGCTCTAATTGTGTTTGGTAAAAGTTCTCCATGTCTCTTTCTAACACTAGTGGACTTATTAATGTCAAAGTTATCGATCTTTATGTTGATTTTCTGCTTCATCTTCCGTATCGTATATAAACAATGTTCACTCTACCTCTGTTTCATTCTTAATGAATACACCATCGAGTGTAGGTCCTTTAAATAGCTACATCAACAAGCTTTCTTTTGAAATTCACGGATCTACAACATAGACATCGGCCAGATAAAGTGCTAAAAAATAGATCGTGGGAACGGGTGAAAGGATAGGATTTCGCAATTTCGGTTAGAAGAAAACTAAACGTAAACTCAGCATGGCTCGATCGAAAAGTTTGAAACCATTCAAATCCTATGTTGTGGCTAATATTAGAAAGCAAGTAAAGCATCGTGGTAGAGGAATAAAAGACTTTATTAAATCGGCGCTTCAAGCAGCTCGTAAGACAATCAAAGAAGCTGGTGGACCCAAAAAGATTCGAGTTCCACGAGTTATCCCAGTACCAAAAGTAGGTGGAATTATTCCTCTTATACCTCTGTTTGCCGGACTTAGCGCGCTGGGCGCTTTAAGTGGGGGCGCGGCAGGGGTGGCAAAAGCAGTGAATGACGCTCGTTCTGCGAAAGATAAACTTGTCGAGTCCAAACGACACAACGAAATGATGGAAGCTATTGCGTTAGGAAAAAAAGGGAGTGGATTATATCTTAGTAAACACAAGACCGGATATGGACTTTACCTGAAAGAGATGTCAAAAAACTTCCAATAAAGCTACCCGATCGTCCACTAAGTGATCAAGATATCAAGCGATACGTTAAAAACTTAAAATTTTCAGTTTTAGAGGCGTGTTTATGCGAGATACCTTACCATCGTCTTCAAAGAAAACCGAATGCGGGGATCTTAATTTGGATACGAATATGGGATCGGGATCACATTGGGTAGCTTATAAGAAAAAGGAAAACACGGTTGTTTACTTTGATAGTTTTGGGAACCTAAATCCACCAAAAGGACTCGTTCGTTATTTTAAAAATTGTAAGATGCTTTTCAACTATGATCAGTATCAGTCATATAACTCTTACAATTGTGGACATCTTGTACTTGGTTTTTTGTTCAATAAATCTATATAAAGTAATTGTGTTTTGATTTTATTTCAGTCATGTCTCAGACATTCACGTTGAAAGGTCGAACAAGTCGCTTGAGTGTTGATATTACACCACCCATCAAGCTTGATTCTAGTTATAACTATTCATTAGCTCTCATTTCACTCAGTACGTGGAATTCCATTCCCAACATTGAACCAGGTCGAAACAAGTTCTACTATAGCGTTACAGGAAAACAACAAATAATCGAAATCCCAACCGGGTCGTACGAGGTTACCGATATTGAAGCCTATCTACAAAAACAATTAAGTACGACTACAACAGAAAATATTTCTCTTAAACCAAACAACAATACATTGAAGTGTGAACTAAAGGCTTAATTATTATTATTTTTAAATATTATTAAAATAATATTAATTTCATGCCTGAGGATAGTATAGGAAAACTTTTGGGATTTTCAGAAAAATCTCTGGAAAAGAATTATCTACACGAATCCGATCTGCCGGTTGAGATAATATCGGTGGCTAGTATACGGATAGAGTGCAACATCATCTCTGGTTCCTACTTCAATAGTAATCCTTCACATACGTTATACGAATTTACTCCAGCTGTGGATCCTGGATACCGAATTATAATAGATCCTCGAAACTTGATATATCTACCTATCAATAGGGACAGTATAGATAATATAACAATTATTATACTTGATCAAGAAGGACGGCCAGTTAATTTCCGAGGAGAGGAGATCATAGTGAGATTAGAGCTTAAGAAATATGGTCCTGGTTTTTAATAAAACTGGTGACTATTTAAACAGTGGTGTTAATAACTCGAGCTCAGTCTGCAGTCAACCGTCAAAGCAAACGCTCACACATAAAAGTTTGATTGGGTTGAGATCTCTGGCTTCCCAATATGGATATCGTATCAGGAAAACTGCAAATATTTCAGTCGGTCAACACCGATGAGTCCGTAGCGAGAGAGGAATGGCATACTTACCATCCTTTCACCAATTCTTTCAACTATAGTGATGAAATAGAAATTGTTATCAATCAACAAGATGCATTTATAGATATCAGCCAAGCCGAAGTCTACATTGAAGGAAAGTTTAATGAAGACGTTACCGCTGGAAAGACAGGAAAATGTAATCTAACAATTAATGCAGGTGCTTTCCTATTTGAATCTATCACTTATGAATTAAATGGCAAGGAAATTGATAAAATTCGAGATCCGGGGCTTACTAGCACAGTGAGGAATATTTTATGTCTCAACGATCAAGAGAGTAGAGCACTCGATCGAGCTGGATGGAATTGGCCTAAGGGTGAAGTGAAATCTTTAGCGGGGAACAAACTTAATTTCCTGATACCCTTGAAGATTTTACTAAATATCTTTTCCGATTACAATAAGGCTATTATGGGAAGACAGAAAATAAAACTTGTCAGAGCTAGAAATGATGATAACTGTTACATCAATACGACTGGAGATAAAACAGCAAAAATTACTTTAGACACAGTAGAATTGAGGGTGAGGCACATTTATCCAAACGATGTTTTAAAATTGAAATTATTGGAAGATATTTCGAACAACAAACCCATATTTATTCCATTCAGAAGTTGGGAGATTCATGAGCTACCTACATTGAGAAAATCCAAGCGAGACGTGTGGACTGTGAAATCAATGTCCGAGAGAGCCAGATATATCATAGTGTTTTTCCAGAAAAACCGAAAAGATAATCCTCGATATGATATTACTCTTTTCGATAATTTAGACATTACACATGTCAAGCTGTATCTAAACTCTGAAGTTTATCCGTATGAATCACCGAATCTAAATTTCGATGACAAACAGTTTGCAGAAGCATACCGGATGTATACCGAATTTCAAAACACGTATTTGGGTAAAACCAATAGTGAACCATTGCTGGACCTTCCCAATTTTGCCAACAGGGCATTATTTGTTATAGACTGCTCAAAACAGAACGAATCCCTCAAAAGCAACACGACTGATGTCAAATTAGAGTTCCAAAGCTCAGAGAATTTTTCGGAAGATACACGAGCCTGTTGTATAATCGTACATGATCGGGTGTTTGAATACTTACCTTTATCAGGTAACGTTAGAACATTGATGTAGCCAAACTATCAAGCATTCGCAGAAAAGGATTGAGTTTGTGCTTTGGACGGTCAATGTTACTTTTCTACTGATTTTCAAGTTAAAGAATTGATTTTTTGTGATGGGAAACTGCTTAGAAGTTCCGTATTTGAACCAAAAATTCGACATCGTGAGTTGAATGAAGCCCAGAAGAAAGAACTCAACTATGTATCCCACAATATTCATGGTGTTCCATACAATACAGGCTGTGTAGACTATGGAGAACTTAATCAAGTGCTCCAGGACAATTTAAAGGACATTGATACTGTTTACGTTGAAGGCTATGTTAAACAAGAATTTCTAATCAAAGTTCATGTTAAAATCAATGTAAATCCTCTAACTATAATTAATTTAGAATTTTCAGTAGGTAAAGTACCCAAGCTGGTTTATAAGCCCCACTGATTTCAATTATCATAAAATTAGTATTCGTTCATGTAGTGTTAAGAATGTATATGTATTGTATAATTATATTGGAAGTACCTAATAAACTTTTTTTAAAAAACAAATGGAGTTTATCTATTGATTCAACCGAATAAGCACAATCTTTCTCTAGGGTATGAGCTACACACTCGCTTAGAGAATTTAAAATATTTAGTAAATCTCTCTAAATTAAAAAAAGACTTGGACTTTTACCAAGAAAAACAGTTACTGTTCAATAATTTTGAAAATTTAAAAATGGATTCGAAATAGGATGGAGTATTTTCATCAACTTTCAGATTTGCAAATGAACCAGTAATATGCAATCGGAAAATTGTTCAATTGATTCAATCCAAGAGCATAAATATAACTTGTATGATATTTTTCTTAAATAAAAATAAAAATAAAAATTCAAACTTGTTCTTTCCCTATAGCAAAACCCACAATAACTTGTATAATATTTTATAAATAAACCAATTATTAGATAATAACAAGTGCTTTTATTGTCATATAATTACAAAAATCCTCTCCGACTAGTCTGATTTCTTATTTGGTGGTCTAGTTGAGACGTTTTGTTGTTGGTATTGTTATTGTTGTTGCTTTCTCAATTCCATTAGATCTAGAAAATCAACATGATTAGTTTCAGTTCAATAATTTATATAGTATACTTACAATTCAATAATTTCAAAAATGGTTGTTGAATTCAAGCCTTCAATTGCTTTCATACCCTTGAAAATTAGTGCATATTTCCCATTCTCAAAGTAACCAATATTTTGTCTTATCGGTTCGGTTGAACGTTGTGGGAGAAAAGTGATATTTTTTCTAGTTCCACTCTCGCTACCTCTCCAAATTTTGAATTAACAATTGCAATCCTTATAATGGGATACGGATGATTTGGGGCTAGTTCCTTTATTTCAAATATGGCTTTTCCTCAATACAGGCGGCTTGGTTTATTTGATCTAAATTCATGTTTGTCTATTGAAAATAGAACAACGTATTATTATCAGGCTTTTTAAGAATATTGATAAAATTACTTACATAGTTTTTAGCACTAAATACACAATCAATTATAATTGAGGCAAGGCCCAATTTGAATTAAGTTTCCATTGAAAAATTCGATCTGGATGAGCACTGAAAATAGATCTAAAAAGAGAAAAAATGTACTGTATGCTATATAATAAAAATAATATACTTACAATTTCAAAGACACGTTCCAAGAGCCCAAACCTCGAAGTGGTCAAATTTTGATTCTATTATTAAACTAAAAATAGAACAACGTATTATTATCAGGGTCATTAAGACTAATAAAAAAATTACTTACATAGTTTCTAGCACTAAACACAATTAACTTCAAATAATCCAACGCCAAACTTTGAATGAAATTTTCGTTGAAAAATTCGATCTGGATGAGCACTGAAAAACGTTGTGTCACCTAAGGACGCTAGAATTTAACATGAATCTAACTAAAATTTGAAAATGAATAACAAGTACCAGGCCAGCCAGCTGCGTTTCGCGTTTTGTTGTTGGTGCTGTTTTCTCATTTCCAACCAATCTAAAATTAAAATAATTAGTTTCAATTGGATAGTTTATATTATAGTAAACTTACAATTCAACAATTTCAAAAATCGCCGTTGGATTTAGTCCCTGAATCTCTTTCATAGACTTGAAAATGAGTGCAAATTTCCCAGCCTCGAAATGGTCAAGATTTTGTTTAATCGGTTCGGTTGAACGTTGTGGTAGAAATGTGATAGGTACATTTTTCCAAGTCTACTTTTGCTACTTCTCCAAATTTAGAGTTAACAACTGTTATACTTATAATGGGATACAGATGATTTGGAACTAGGTCCTTCAATTTCATATAGGGCTTTTCTTCAATACAAGCCGCCTGGTTTATTTGATCTAAATTCATGATTGTCTCTAAAAAAAAAATAGACCAATGTATTATTATCAGGGTCATTAAGATTAATGAAAAAATTACTTACATAGTTTTTTAGCAATAAACACAATTAACTTCAAATAATCCAACGCCCAACTTTGAATGAGATTTTCGTAGAAAAATGTTTTTGAAACTGGAGCATTGAAAAAACGTTGTGTCACTTAAGAACGCTGGAATAACTTACTAGACTTTGAATGAATATAGAACAACAATAACAACAATGTTTATTATCGTCGCAGGAAATGCTGCGGCTTTTGTTAGTGAGATAACGGGATTTCGAATAAATTAAGCAAGTTCACACAAGTTGTTATCAGCAGCAGCAGAATTTATTATAATTATTTAAAAAATAATATTTGGGGCCCCCAATTAAATCGTTACAAGTCCGTGAAAAATGAGGCCCAAATTGGAGCACTATTTTTTCAATGATGATGATGATGATGATGATGACGAGGCATGTTGTCTTTTATGTGACCATATTTTAGTTTAGAAAAATGGGGCCGACGACGACGACGAAAAAAGGGGGCCCAGTACGGTGTATCTTGTTACAAGTAATGGGGTACCAGGTACGAGGTAGCAGGTACGAGGTACCATGTACGAGGTACCAGGTACGAGATACGCGGTATCAAATTTCAGGTTAAGAGTTCTAGGTACGTTGTACAAATTTCAGGTTACCAGCACGAGATATGGGACATCAAATTTCAGGTTATGAGTTCTAGGCTACGTGCGCCTCAAAATTTGGGGGCCTGTATTGGTTCCATATACGATGATGGATAATGGGGCCGCGGGTCTAGCTGCGGAGACAAGTGGCCCCTTTCCGATTTTTCCCTGGATTTAGGGAAATTTTATTGGCAACGTCGCACATTATTAGTTTCGACAACGTCGCACGTACCTGTCATCTCGTATGGGGTATCTCATTTCAGGTTATGAGTTCATGTAAATGGGGCCCCCGAAAAAAATGGGGCCACGGGTCTAGCAGCGGGGACAAGCACGTATGGCCCCTTTGCTATCGTCACTTGGGTTAGGTCTATTCAAATTGGGGGCTTGCTACTTAGGTTAGGCCTCTTTAAATTGGGGCTTGCCAAAAAATGAGGCCCACGAAAAAATGGGGCCACGGGTCTAGCAGCGGGGACAAGCATGTGGCCCCTTTGATGACGTCACTTGGGTTAGGCCCCTCCACTTGACGAAAAATGGGGCCCACCGAAAAAATGGGGCCCTGGAATGGGGCACAGGCTCACCTGGGTTAGGCCCCTTCAATTTGGGACTTCTCTGATGACGGGCACGGGCCCCAGAACGAGTGTGACGTCACTTCCGCTCTAGAACTCTCTTAGTATATCTACTGTAAAGCCTTCCGGTTTTACTCTAAAACCGACGGCGGTCTTCGCTCGAGCGCCACCCTCTGAGTTATTTGAAAGCGACAAAGGGATCGCTTACGGATGATTACCAGATAACTAAGTGGAGTTCGGATGTCCAAGGCTTCGATAGTTGCAGTAGAAAATTTCGAAACCACATTAACTTCCAAAGGGAGTCGAAAGAATAGGACAGGGAAACAATAATTTACTTCAGTCAAAGTAATACTTAAGTCAGTTTATTATAATAATAATAATTTTAAAAAAAAATATTACGATATGAAATTTCGGTGGCGGTACTTTATTTGGAATTTTATTTATCAGTAGGTATAAAAAAAAAAAAAATTCAACTAGAATACTAAATAATAAAAAGAAACCAGCTGGATTTCGGTTCAATATGCAAAAAATAGGTACAATAGATCGGAATGTCGGTTCCTAGTGGTTTCGGTAACAAAAACTCATGGACAAAATAAAATTTAAATAACAATTTCGGAAACAAAAATATTTGCCTTTTTCCACGGGTTTGGAAAAAAAAAGGAAAATCAGTGAAACAGTTTCCTGGAAAAAATCTTATCAATTCCAGAAACAATTTAAAAAGCCAACTTTCGGTTTTCTGAGCTGACGGTAAAAAAAAAATTCAACTGGACGGTTACTGATTGCCCCAAATATAATTTGAAGTGAAATTTCGGTTCAGAGATCAGGGCGAAAAACGTGCGGGACAACTATTTCCATTGATTAGAACTAATTGTGGCTCACGCAATTCGAAAGTCGAAGACGCTGTGCTAGTAATCTCGTTCTGAATAGACTAAAGTCGGAGATTCTTAGCCCACATCTTTCAACCAACAGCCCTGTTCGGATTTTAATTGAAGTTATAGCTCGGAATACGGCAGAAAAAAAAAATTAAAATTAACGGTACATACCAGCAGAATATTCACTGGCACAAAATTAATTACAGGAACTCAAAAAAAAAGAAAAACGGTTTAAAGCACTTTTGCGTATTTAAATAATTTTTCGTGGGCGGGTTTTATATCTTTGATGTGGATCCGGAGGAGTCTTTTTCCCGTGGTAGAGCGGAGATCGTAAACCACGGGTGAGTGCACCCTCGTGACGGTGTATGGTCCGGAGTATTTTGGGGCCAACTTGGCCGCGAAGCCTTTCGCAGCGGACGAAAGCGGGTTCTCTCGACGATAAACTTTCTCACCTAGTGTACATCTCCATTCGCGGCGGCGCAGATTATAGTAATGACCCTGCGAGTTAAATGCCCGGTTAAGGTTGACTTGTACCAACTCGTAGCACTCTTTCATCTTGCTAAGGCGATGATTGTTCGCGTCTACATCACCCGCAGTTGGGACTCGATCGTTCGGGGGTTGATGGTATCGGTGGAAAACAGCGTTAGGAGGATCCAATTCCCGTCCAAAATTGAGAAATGCCGGTGTACACCCGGTAGAGTCATTACGGGACGTATTGTAGGCGAAAATCAACTCAGGAATAAATACGTCCCATTTTTTATGGTCGTTTTCGCAAAACTGGGCAATCATAGTTTTGACGGTTTTGTTCGCTCTCTCCACAGGGTTAGCTTGCGGCGTATACGGAGGGGTCAGGCGATGCGTAATTCCTAACTTTTGTAGATACTCGGTGTACAAGCTACCGGTGAACTGAGTGCCGTTATCGGAGATCACCATTTTCGGGCGGCCGAATCGCAGGACAACTTCCTCGTGAAGAGCTTGGCTCACCGCCTTTCCAGTAGCACTTCGGATTGCTCTGCACTGAATCCATTTAGTGAAACGGTCTTGGAACATGACGATGTATCAGTTACCCTTGGATGACCTGGGCAGAGGTCCCACCAGATCCGTGCTGACGGTTTCCCAAGGGTTGCGAACCTTCGACATCTGCATCTTCCCTGGTGTTTGTTGCTGAGATGTCTTGTAGGTTTGACAGGAGGCACAACTTCGAACGTACTTAGCAATGTCTCGAAACATTCCGGGCCAGTAATACCGCGGAGCAACCCGGACGCTGGTTTTGGCAATGCCCATATGGCCCGCAGTTGGGACATTATGGTTCTCGGATAAAACCTTTGCCCTCAGGGCGTTTGGAACACATAACTTCCATGGTTCGGACATCTCTGGTTCGTTTAGGTCGGAGTTTTCCCAGAAGTGACGGAACAGTTGTCCATCTTCTACACGGTAATCGGGAAAGGCTGCCGGATTGGCTTCAACTTCCTTCAATCTTCGGGTATACCATGGGCAGGCGGATTCGGACTGAACCAAAGTTAAGACGTTAGTTTCCTCCTCGGGACAGCTGTCGACCGGATCACGGGACAGGAGATCGGCGACTTTGTTCTATACTCCCTTCCGGTACTTGATCTCAAAGTCGTATTGTTGGAGGAAAATACTCCATCGGGCAAGACGGCCGGACGGACTTTTTATGGAGTGGAGCCAGCGGAGGGACATGTGGTCACTCAGAACGGTAAAACGGTATCCTTCAAGGTATGGTCTCATTTTCTCGATTCCCGACACAATAGCTAGACACCCCTTCTCGGTGACGGAGTAAGCTCGTTCGTTCGGGTGTAGGCTTCGGCTCGCGTAGGCAACCACGTGGTCACCATCTTGGTCATGCTGGATCAATGCTGCGCCCAGTCCTTGGTCGCTAGCATCGGTTTGTAGCACAAATGGTTTGCCGAAGTCGGGGCACCTAAGGATCGGAGCTTCCGTGAGCTTGGTTTTCAGCTGTTCGAACGCTTGGTCATGTTCGGTGGTCCAGTTCCAACGAACACCCTTTTTGAGTAATCGGTTCAATGGTGCTGCTATCTGTGAAAATCCAGGTACAAAACGTCGGTACCAGGACGCGGTGCCCAGGAATCGTCTAACTCCGCGGACGGTGGAAGGGTTCGGAAGTTCCCGAATGGACCTTATTTTGTCGGGGTCCGTGTGGATTCTGTCTGGGGTCACCATGTGACCTAAGTACTTCAGAGTTCTCCTCCCAAATTGACACTTTTCTGGGTTCACCTTGAGGTTGGCCTGTCTCAATCGGTGAAATACCCGACTCAGGTTGTGTAAATGGGATTCAAACGAATCACCCAGGATTATAATGTCATCTAAATAGCAGAAACAGTCCGGGTCCATATCCGGTCTGATAACGCTATCCATCAAGCGTTGGAAAGTCGCGGGGGCGGAATGTAAGCCGAACGGCATTACTCGGAACTGGAATAGTCCTCTGGATGGAACGGTAAAAGCGGTAATCGGTCGGCTCTCTTCGCTAAGCGGCACTTGCCAGTATCCCTGCTTAAGATCGATGCTGGAAATGTATCGGGCACGGCGGAGTTTGTCCAAGATGTTATTGATGAACGGTAACGGATATGCATCTTTGCGACTCTGCTCATTGACTTTCTTCAAATCCACACAAAACCGGTAACGGCCATCTTTCTTACGAACCATTACGATCGGGGAACTCCACGGGCTGTTCGATGGTTCAATAATACCCTCACGCAGCATTTCGTCTATCTCGGAGTTGATGATTTCTTGCATGCGCGGGTTTTGAGGACGATACCGTTGTTTGACTGGTTCTGGATTCGTTAAATGGATCTGGTGTTCTACCAGTGGAGTGGTTCCTGTGATCTGTTCGAACATTGGCAGTTCTATATCCCGGAATTCCTTCAGCTGGGTTTCTTCACTCGCAGTCAGTTTTAACGGCGGAGAGTCGTTCGGAGAATTTGGAGTCTCTAATAGACTAACTTGTTCGGGATCGGACGGGGGGGACACTTGTTCCTGATTTAGGGTAACCGTCTGATTGCGCAGATTGATGACAAAATCGTGTTTGGACAGTATGTCCATCCCCACAATCAAATCAGCGGTTAAATTGGGTAAATGGCTGAACTGTTCCTCTAGGATGGAGGAACCCAATTTCAGCTTCAGTACATAGCCGGATTCGGTATTGATCGACTGGCCAATTGCTAGAAGAGTCTTCCTAGGCATAGTCTCTGCCTTTTGGGAAGCGGTGTCTCTGTAGAATTGAGCCAGTTTATCGCCGATATACGAGCTAGTGGCTCCCGTGTCCAGCAAAGCCAGAAATGCTTGGTGATCCACGATAATCGGAATAAGGGGACGGTTTTCCAAACGGTTTCGGGGACTCTGGGTTGGTGAGACGAGGGCGGAACTCCGTACGGGTCTCATAGCCGTACGGCGCCGTTCTAGTTTCCCGCATTACAGCGGCAATCTCTGGATAGCACCCCCACAACGAGAGCAGAACAGTTTCTGAGGGTTCGTGCATGTGTCCCGAAAATGTCCAGTTTGGCCACATCGCCAGCACCTCACTCCGGTGCTGCTCGGGGTGGCTTGCCGGGACGGAGTAGTCACATTCGGTACTCGAGTGACTGGGATAGAATCGGCGGAAGGGGTCGAACGGTTAATTGGTGGCGGTCGGTCTCTGGAAACGGAGTTGCGAGTTGCAGAACTCGCCCGGGGTTCATCAGGAACGTTCAACTCCTGATGCAGTAATTCGTATTCTCGAAACATCCCCGAGAATGACTGAATGTCGTGAAAATCGGACCGGCGGATGTAATGTCGGTATTCAGGGCGCAAGTTACGGTATAGCCATTGGAGTTCCTGGATCGGGGAAATGCCGCCATGCCTCCTAATCATGGTTTGCATGTCGGTGTTGTACGTTATCGAATATTCCCCAAGCCGCTGAAGTCGACGGCTAATTTTTGCTTCCAGGTCCACCTCATAATTGACTGGAAAATAACAAGCCCGGAATGCTGGAATGAACTCGGACCAGCTGTGCCAATAGCGACGGTTATTCCGGAACCACAGAGCGGCTTCTCCCTGTAGCAGTTCGGGCAGAACCTGGAGTAAGCTATCTGGGTTAATCTGTTGCGTCACGCAAATTTCCTCCAGACGTTCCAGGAAAGCGGCAGGGTCTCCTCGTCCAGAAAACTGCACGTTCCAGTGTCTGGTCTTTGGTAAAAAGCTTGCGGTCGGGTTTGCAGGAAGTGTCGGAATACCGAATGAGGTTGGGGTAGTCGGGGGGGCCCCTGTAAGGGGTTGGGTGCCCGTTTGGATTGCCGGAAACGGTATCGGGGTTGCGGTCGACGGTACGGTAGTTGTGACAGTCGTGACTGCAATAGTTGCACCAGTAGCGGGCATGGGAAAGGCAAAGGGGGTTGTCGACGGAATGGGGCTGCGGTTTCCATCCCTGATGAAATGAATCAGGCGCTTTCTTAGCTCATCCACGGTTCCAGTGGTACACAGTGCGAACTTCTGAAGCTCGGTGACGAGTTCGTGCCTACGGAGACTGTAAATCCACCCCACCCGGGAATCGTTGGGGTTGAGTGGAATATTTAACGAGGGCTTCGCCCCTGGAACGGTACTGGTGGTGGTTGTTACGGTCGTAG